>BLKR01003599.1:0-138654 GCA_011170035.1 Teleogryllus occipitalis | reverse complement strand
GAGAGGGCGCTTAAACGGACGAATAGACGTGGTGTGCGTGGACGTGGGGACTGGCACATTAGAGGGTTCCTGCAGTCACCCAATACTTCAATCTGCCTCTCACGGCCTCGCTATTCACTGCTCTCTCTCTTTTTTTTCCGTTCTTTGATTTTATCATATGAAGAGAGAAAAAGATAGGGGAAGTGAATCAGACGAGAGAGAGGGCGCTTAAACGGACGAATAGACGTGGTGTGCGTGGACGTGGGGACTGGCACATTAGAGGGTTCCTGCAGTCACCCAATACTTCAATCTGCCTCTCACGGCCTCGCTATTCACTGCTCTCTCTATACTTTCCGTTCTTTGATTTTATCATATGAAGAGAGAAAAAGATAGGGGAAGAGAATCAAACGAGAGAGAGGGCGCTTAAACGGACGAATAGACGTGGTGTGCGTGGACGTGGGGACTGGCACATTAGAGGGTTCATGCAGTCACCCAATACTTCAATCTGCCTCTCACGGCCTCGCTATTCACTGCTCTCTCTATACTTTCCGTTCTTTGATTTTATCATATGAAGAGAGAAAAAGATAGGGGAAGAGAATCAGACGAGAGAGAGGGCGCTTAAACGGACGAATAGACGTGGTGTGCGTGGACGTGGGGACTGGCACATTAGAGGGTTCCTGCAATCACCCAATACTTCAATCTGCCTCTCACGGCCTCGCTATTCACTGCTCTCTCTATACTTTCCGTTCTTTGATTTTATCATATGAAGAGAGAAAAAGATAGGGGGAAAGAATCAGACGAGAGAGAGGGCGCTTAAACGGACGAATAGACGTGGTGTGGACGTGCGACTGGCATTAGAGGTTCCTGCAGTCACCAATACTAATCTGCCTTCACGGCCTCGCTATTCACTGCTCTCTATACTTTCCGTTCTTTGATTTTATCATATGAAGAAGAAAAAGATAGGTAAATCAGACGAGAGAGAGGGCGCTGAACAGACGCGGTGTGCGTGGACGTGGGGACTAGAGGGTTCCTGCAGCTCTTCTCACGGCCTTGTCACTGTTTCCGTTCTTTGATTTTATCATATGAAGAGAGAAAAAGATAGGGGAAGAGAATCAAACGAGAGAGAGGGCGCTTAAACGGACGAATAGACGTGGTGTGCGTGGACGTGGGGACTGGCACATTAGAGGGTTCATGCAGTCACCCAATACTTCAATCTGCCTCTCACGGCCTCGCTATTCACTGCTCTCTCTATACTTTCCGTTCTTTGATTTTATCATATGAAGAGAGAAAAAGATAGGGGAAGAGAATCAGACGAGAGAGAGGGCGCTTAAACGGACGAATAGACGTGGTGTGCGTGGACGTGGGGACTGGCACATTAGAGGGTTCCTGCAGTCACCCAATACTTCAATCTGCCTCTCACGGCCTCGCTATTCACTGCTCTCTCTATACTTTCCGTTCTTTGATTTTATCATATGAAGAGAGAAAAAGATAGGGGAAGTGAATCAGACGAGAGAGAGGGCGCTTAAACGGACGAATAGACGTGGTGTGCGTGGACGTGGGGACTGGCACATTAGAGGGTTCCTGCAGTCACCCGAATACTTCAATCTGCCTCTCACGGCCTCGCTATTCACTGCTCTCTCTATACTTTCCGTTCTTTGATTTTATCATATGAAGAGAGAAAAAGATAGGGGAAGAGAATCAGACGAGAGAGAGGGCGCTTAAACGGACGAATAGACGTGGTGTGCGTGGACGTGGGGACTGGCACATTAGAGGGTTCCTGCAGTCACCCAATACTTCAATCTGCCTCTCACGGCCTCGCTATTCACTGCTCTCTCTATACTTTCCGTTCTTTGATTTTATCATATGAAGAGAGAAAAAGATAGGGGAAGAGAATCAGACGAGAGAGAGGGCGCTTAAACGGACGAATAGACGTGGTGTGCGTGGACGTGGGGACTGGCACATTAGAGGGTTCCTGCAGTCACCGAATGCTTCAATCTGCCTCTCACGGCCTCGCTATTCACTGCTCTCTCTATACTTTCCGTTCTTTGATTTTATCATATGTAGAGAGAAAAAGATAGGGGAAGAGAATCAAACGAGAGAGAGGGCGCTTAAACGGACGAATAGACGTGGTGTGCGTGGACGTGGGGACTGGCACATTAGAGGGTTCCTGCAGTCACCGAATGCTTCAATCTGCCTCTCGCGGCCTCGCTATTCACTGCTCTCTCTATACTTTCCGTTCTTTGATTTTATCATATGTAGAGAGAAAAAGATAGGGGAAGAGAATCAGACGAGAGAGAGGGCTCTTAAACGGACGAATAGACGTGGTGTGCGTGGACGTGGGGACTGGCACATTAGAGGGTTCCTGCAGTCACCGAATGCTTCAATCTGCCTCTCGCGGCCTCGCTATTCACTGCTCTCTCTATACTTTCCGTTCTTTGATTTTATCATATGAAGAGGGTATATGATAAACAGAAGACGTGAAGCAGGGGAGGCAGAGCGCTTAAATAGTCGAAGAGACGTGGTGTTCGCGGGCGCAGGGTTTGGCGCATTACAGTGTCCCTGCGTTCATACAATAGAGGATTCCTGCAGGTAGGCATCGCCTCGTATCGGTTAGTTTCGCTTAGCATCGGCTTTAATCGCATCGCAGCGCTTCCCATTCCTTCGCCTATCCTCACCTTGCCTTTCCTCGTATCGCTTCGCATCGCCCAGCATCGTTTGGAATTGCTTTGCATCGCATCGCATCGCATCGCATCGCATTTCCTCGCATCGCATCGCCTCTTCTCGCATCGCATCGCATCGCATCGCATCGCTTCGCATCGCCTCGCATCGCCTCGCGTCGCCTCGCATCGCCTCGCATAGCCTTGCATCGCCTCACGTTGCCTTGAATCGCCTCGCATCGCGTTGCATCACCTCTCCTCGAATCGCATCGCCTCGCATCACCTGGCATCGCCTTACATTGAATTGAATTGAATTGAATTGAATTGAATGTGCCTTATTTTACGTGGCGAGACTCAGGCCATGAGGCCTGCTCTTCCGTCTGACCACGCAAATTTCGTTACGCTCCTTTCACCAACCATGGGAGAAAGAAGGTATTTACTTGGGCGACGAAACAGGCGATTTGAATTTAGCTCAGAGGCATCATTTAGGCTTGAGGATCTTTTACATGCAGTAAATCTACTAACATGGGACAGCCGGCTTTACTTCCCCTCCGAAGGAAGGCGTACGGAGGATTTTTTCGCCCTTAAAAATCCACGGCTTCGATCGGGTTTGAACCCGCAAACTTGGGTGTAACAGTCCGATACGCTAACCGCTACACATCGCCTCGCCTCACCTCGCATCGCCTCGCATCGCCTCGCATCGCCTCGCATCGTCTCGCCTCGCATCGCATCGCTTCGCATCGCCTCGTATCGCCTCGCATCGCCTCGCCTCGCTTTGCCTCGTATCGCCTCGCATCGCATTGCCTCGCATCGCCACGCATCGCATCGCATCGCATCGAATCGCCTCGCCTCGGCTCGCTTCGCCTCGCTTTGCCTCGCATCGCCTCGCATCGCCTCGCCTCGCTTTGCCTCGCATCGCATCGCATCGCATTGCCTCGCATCGCCACGCATCGCATCGCATCGCATCGAATCGCCTCGCCTCGGCTCGCTTCGCCTCGCTTTGCCTCGCATCGCATCGCCTCGCTTCGCTCGCATCCCTTCGCATCGTTTTTTAGTGCCTCGCATCTTCTTTCAATGCCACGCATTGTTTTGCGTCGCCTTGCGTCGCCTCGCTTCGTCTCCCATGTCTTCGTCTCACATCACATCTAATCGCATGACTCTGCGGGCTTACACATTCCTTGTCTCAAGTACCTCGGATATTAGATTATTTGACCGACTGAATGATTCAGTGCCAGTTCGTGGTAGCCTTATAATCTTTGATAGTACGATACGAAAATGGAAATTGAGATTTATGAGTGAGTTACTACATAACCTGAGATCTATTTTTGATACCCATTTCTTGGATATTGTTTATCAAATTTCAGGCTAAGACTGAACTGCCAAATACATGGAAACGACCAAGAGTGCTCTTGAAACTCGCATCAAAAAGCATGTCAACAACATTAAAATGATTATATCGAAACATAAAATCATTACGCAACACAAAATAAAGCATAATCATAATAGGCTTGGAGATAACATTATATGTTATTCTCATGTGTTGCTCATCAAATGTGGCTTCACTAAGACCACGTTTTGTTCAGCTCTCCTTTTGTTACTTGCGGTAGGTGTAGTACCTGGGAAAAGTTCCTTTTTGTTAGCAATACGAAACATCAAATCCCCACTTAGTCTATAGATGCAAGCAACTTTTTTGAACTCAGTAGCAGAAAATGTTCTCTTTTTAAAATGTTGCTGATCTCGCCCGTTTGTAAATTTTATTTTATGTTTATTTTTTGTCTGTATTTTATTTATCAATTAACTTTTATTGATCTTTCAAGAACTTATACTTAAAATATTAGGAAGAAATTCTGGAGGACAAGAAAACGTGCACAGACGGTTTACCCTCCCCCCACATGTCACATAGAGTTTTTACTGTTCTCTGGCTAAATAAATCAAATCTAACTTGGGGATTAGTCCCAAATCTATATTAATTAAAGATACTAGGTTTATTTGAAGCAATGATGTTAATTCGTTTGTTTTTAATACAAATTCAGTTAAGAGTAATTGTTTGTGTATTCAGTATTCAATAACCAAGTAAGATTATTTGCAACAAAATATTTATTAATTTTAATATGCGATGTAATAATTTGATGAACAATATTTTCAAATGAGTATTTTTCAATAATAAATATCGTTTACTTTAAATATAGTTTAAAGTTTCATATTTAAGGTGGTCGGTTGCAAATAATATTCGGTAACATTTTCGGGAATATCGAGATTATTGGCGTTCATAATGAAGAAGAAGGAGCACCCGCTACATTCCAAGATCTTCCAAGAAGATAACAAAAAGCAACGATACTTCAGTGCTGACACGTGATAAGCGGCCCACGTTTTGGGTAAACAGGGAGATCACATATCATATTCTTACGAAACGAGATATGTAAGATAACAATGTTTCCACTTGAACGGCTCACTTGTTGATTGATTGATTTTTTTCGTGTTTCCGGGCGCGTCAACAGCGTTGGTCATTAGTCCCGTTGGTGTAGTGAATCTTTTTTCTCGGGAGATGCTGATGATCTTCCCGCGCTGGATGGCGAGATCCGGCACCGACCTACCGTCAGCTAGTGGGGTTTCCCCCTAACCAGGACTCTCCCACCAGCGGGGCACCGCCCCAGCCGCGACAAGCTCGAGGCTTCCGACCGGTCTCCCGGAATATGTGGTAGTGTAGTGCATGCATGATAGCGAGTGTCGGAACAGATGATGTCCTTATTCTCTTTCCCTGCTCAAGAGAAAGAAAAATCCCTCACACATAACCACTCAGAACTTTTCTCTGGCCTCGAAGTGCAATTTCTCTTCCTGGGTCAGCGTTATTGACACCATAACACCGGGGAGAATTGAGAGACTGAAAGCTAATTATTTACCTGATGGCCTGTCACAGTGCTGTAGTGGATCCCCCCACCCTCCCCGCCCAAAAAATGCCTAGAGTTTTGGTGTGTTACCTTCCTTTATTTACCAAAATTGATTTACATATTTATTTATGTTAGAATTATGTAATTATTTACAGAATAATATTGTATAATATTGTATATAGTAACATATTTATGCTACAAAAATAACATACAATATCAGCAAAAAGGTTATTTAACAAAACTTAATGATGGCCCCTTTCAAAATCATCAGATAAATTTGCCCTCGTCACAGAGAAAAGCATTGCTATCACTTCCCCCTCAGTGTGCCGACTTTTTCGCTCAAACTTGATCGTGACCCAAACTTAATCACTGCAATAGAATTGTTGGGACGAGTAGCATCGAAGTTTAGAACGCTGATCCTGACGCAATTGAATGAGCTTTGTCAAGAGTAGGAGCAATTGAATGAGCTTCTTTTTAGAGTAGGCCTGATTCTTGTAATTTAAATATCAATTCCTCCTGCCAAACTCTGTCAAATGCTTGGCTTACGTCTAAGAATACTGCTAGAGAGTGCTGTTTTTCTTCGAAATTTTTATTTGTTAGTTCTGTAATTCTTAAAAGTTGGTGTGTGTTGTGTAGTGTTTTTCTTTGAATCTAAATTGGAAAAGTGGTATGTATGATATTTCATTTATGTATTTTAGAAGTCGTTTTAGTATTAGTTTCTCCATTACTTTGGCTATGATGAGGATCAGACTTATAGGTCTATAGTTTTCTGTGAATGCTGGGTTTTTACCTGGTTTTGGTATTGGTATTACTATCGAGTGTTTCCATTTTGTGAGATAGTACCCAATTCTTAACACTGAGTTGAATATTGCAGTTAAGTAGCTAATTGCTTTCCTATTTAGTTTTTGTAATAGTATAGTTGGTATTTGGTATATTCCAGCTGCTTTTTCCTATTTAGATTTTTAATTATTTGATAGGTATGGTGATATATATTTTACTGGATGTGGAACTGCTGTTAGTTCACAGTTATTGATTTGATTTGTAGTGATGTTATTTGAATTTGTATTTAGGACAAAAGTTTCTTGAAAGTGTTGAGCCAAGATTTCAAATTTTTCTTTTGTTGTTGCAGCTGTTTTACCTAATTTCTTGTATGATTGTTTAATCTAAGTTCTGATATGATTGTTGGTTCTTTTAATATTTGTTTTGTAACCTGCCATAAGTTGCTGTCTTTAGGATTTATCTTTTTAATGTAATTTCTATATTGTTGGATTCTGTGTTCGTCTAATGCCATTTTTACTTGGTGTGTTAGTTTATTTAGGAATTTCTTTAATTCTGGGTTTCTCGATTATTGCCATAGGCGTCGAATTTTGTGTTTCTTTTGAATTAATTTTTCAATGGAAGTAGGTATGGTTTGCTGTGTTAATTTTGGTTTATGATTAGGGTTAGTATTTGCTTCTTTTGCAGCTTTTCGTATAATTTTAGTGATAGAGTCTACGGCAGAATCAATTTCTTCTTTATTTTTCATGAACCGGTCTGTGGAAAGGGTGTTATCTCTATTTGTTTGGAATTGTATCCAATCTATGTTTTTTGTGTCTATAGCGTAAGGCAATTCTGTTTTAATATAGTTCATGTCTGAAGTGATTATTACGGGACAGTGGTCAGAGTCCAATTCAGGTAATGAGTGAGCATAGAGGGTATGTGTTAAATTTTTAATGATGGCATTGTCAAGGATTTCTGGTTGAGCATTACGGTTTTTGGGGTAGTGTGTATGATTTGCGCCAGATAATTCCTGCTGTCACGGCCTGCTGCAATCCGACTCTCACAGCCCCGCCTAGCGTCGCACTGCCCCCTATCAACTGAGCCTTAGTCCGGCTGAGTACCTCCTCCTGACTTATCTTGCGAATAGCGGATGATAAACAGATTAAGAGATCGATTCAATGATGAAGTGCAGGTCGGAATTATTGTTAAAAGCTTTACACGTTTGATAAGAAAACTGAGAAATAATGTTATGAATATACGGATTAGTCCTGACATCTGTTTCATAGATAAAAGACTAATTTGAAGGAATGTTACGTTTCTGAAATAACTTCCAGTTAAACTTCTCGTTTTATACATTAAGAGTTGAATCAACAGGAAATGTTTTTTATTAATTAGATTATACAAAAGACGAATACATTACAGTTCATGATTTAATAAATTAATAAATACAATTTATCAAAAAGGTTTTTCGAAAATGTATGTTGTTTATATTGCATTTGTTTTTCATATTCACGGTTTTTTGGCGTAAATTATGGTGTGTAATATTTTGGGTGATAACCAGATTATTAACTTATATGAAGGAGGATAAGCTATATCCATATTCCAAGACCTTTCAAGAAAACAAAAATTGACATTCATTCTTCACTCGTATGTGATGATTTCTGATGCTCATTTCGTGAAAACCGGGGCACTGATAATTCTAAATGCTGATTGAGGTGGCTCAAAGCATCAACTGGTGTCACTACAGTGCCTCTGATCGGGAGGTAATACGTTCGATTCCCGATGATTGCAGTATTTTTGACTCTAGCTAGATATCTTGGTCGAGTTCAGACGAGGTCTCGAAGAAACGTCCAGTCTCTGAATGCTCTGATCAGTAGTTTTCCGCGTCTTCTTTGATCAACATTAGGCGAGAGCCGGATCAGTACACTATACTAATTGTGCAACATAATGGCACAAACATTCTCGTACTTATTATTTTTCTTATTCCTTAACCTTCTTTTAAGTTTCTGTTTTAAAACAATTTTAGTATCAAATCTTTATTTACTTAATGGTGTTGAAGCCGTGATTTTACTACCTAGGATACAGTTTTTGATGTAGAAAGTAGTAAGCTAAAGTTTTTTATAATTTTATTTATTTATTTTACGTCAAAAAACAGTTAAAACTGCGTATGACGTGCTATGGGGAAAACATATATATATATATATATATATATATATATATATATATATATATATATATATATAAAGAGCAGGTATAATGGATGGTGGAGTCAGCTTCATCAGTGAATACTACAAAAAAAACAAAGGTGCATTGTATCTTTGAATTGAAAAGGAATATTGTATTTTACACGATAGCCATTAAGTTGAAGGTATTACAATATTAAGTCTTATATTTATACACCAGAACATGCCCGGGTTCACTCTATGTACGTCTGAATAACGCTAAGCTGTTGTTAAAAGTAGAAAAGCGATCATTTGAGGTTTATTCCTTCATATCTAAGTAGTTGCTAAGTGCTTTACCTAAAACTGTTATCAGTAAGTTTATCTCCGACCTAACCTGTAGTAACTACACACTTCTTTACCTGCAATATACATTTGCCAGCCAGAGATATTCAACAGCCATGTGATATTCAACAACCAAAAACGTTTATATATATGTATATATATATATATATATATATATATATATATATATATATATATATATATATATATATATATATTTAATCTTCATTGGAGGCAGATCAAAATTGACTGCTAGTTTTGCTGCACATAATGCAGCTCCTCCAAGTTGTATTAAAGGTAAAGATCTTCCTTCTGCAGGTATGTCTGGTACTATGCATAATACAGTATTAGATCACTACTAGAATTGCAAAACCTGTTGGATTTTTATCATGTGAATCCTATTCTTCGCAAGCATGCGGCGATTGTCCGGTTTCGCGGAGTCGCTATGAACCCCATCAGCTGCAGCAGGATTGCCAGCCCAAAGAGCAGACATACAACCGCCACCAATCCCACAATCAGTTCTCCGTCGCTGACGCCCGTGTTGGAATTGCTGCTCGCGTCTGTGACAATGGCTCCTCGCCCATCGTGTTCATCCCGAGCACCGTCCTCCGTTCGCCGACTCCCTGACTGTTGCCGCGCCTCATATTCTCTCTGCAGCTGCAGCTTCTCACCCTCTTCTTCCTGCTCATACTCTTCTTCCTGCTCATACTCTTTTTCCTGATCCTCCTGTTCCTGTCGTTGGTGCTGCAACATCTCATCCTGCTCCTGCTGTTCCTGCCTTTGCTGCTGTTGCTGCTGCTCTTCTTCCTGTTGCCAGAGTTCCTCCTTCAACAACTCTATATCTCGCTGCTGCCGCTGTTGTTGCTGCAGCAGTTGCTTCAGCTTCTGCTCCAGGTCCTGCAGTGTCTGCTGCAATTCCAGCTGTTGCTTCACCTTCTGCTCCAGGTCCTGCAGTGCCTGCTGCAATTCCAGCTGTTGCTGCTGTTGGTCCTCCAGCCGCTGCTTCTGCAGCGGATCTTCTGTTGTCGCGTTCTGCTGGTGCTTGGCAGATGGGTGGGCGTTTACTGTCGGTTCTGGGCACGTGGCCACCAGTGATTGGAAGACGCAACCGGCAGGTAGCAACAAGGTGGACAGGTCGAAGTCATCGCTCAGTCTGTTCTCCGACAGATCCAGCCTCCTCAAAGCGGACAAACTTTCAAATGCGTCTGCTTCTATTACCATAATTCTGTTGTAACTCAGGTCAATCTCCTCTAAATGCGGCAAGCTATCAAAAACAGCGTTCTTAATAATTCCCGTATATCCTATCACACCGATCATGTTGTGCGATATGTCAAGTTTTCTTAAAGCCGGCAAGCCAAACAATGCGCCCCCTTCTACTGTTATTATCTCATTGTGGCTCAGGTCAATTTCCTCCAAACGCAAAATATTATCAAAAACTCCCTTCCTAACACCATAGTCGAAAATGCTTGAAAGCTTGTTGTACGATAAGTCAAGTTTCCTCAAAGAATAAAACCCCTGAAATGCACCTGCTGGGATTATGAATATCTGGTTGTGGCTTAAGACATACTCCTCTACACGCGACACATCAAAATCTCCCTGCTTCAAATGGGACACACCGTTGAACTTGTTGTACGACATGTCAAGTTTCCTCAAAGCTGATACACTGGGAAATGCGTCTGCTCTAAATGCTACCATTTTATTGTGACTGAGGTCAATCTCCTCCAAACGCGACAAATAACCAAACATATCTTTTTTAATTTCAACAATATTGTTCCCTTTAAGTGACAGGAGTACAAGAGCACTGCTTTTTCGTAAAGCAGTCAAATAATTTTCAGTTATGTTGGAATTAATTATTTGAAGTATTTTAAGCTCTTTGAGTGATAGTGTGTAGTTTAGAATGCTTTGAGGGACCTCACATTCGTCAATTATCATTTCTGTAACGTTTGTAAATTTTGAAAAATCTTGTTCAGAAAGAGACATTAGTGTGCTCCTCACAATGTTAATTACTGCAATGTTTTCACTCCGTACATTGGCAAGAAAGTTTCCTTCGGCATTTTCACACATTACTGAAATTTTCGATACAGTACAATGCATATTTTCTCCAGGAGTCCATTGTACGAGGACCATTAGGTACAATATTATAAAAAAAAGATTAGACGTGGAAAACACTCTGTTGATCATCATTCCAGACACTCTTCGACGCCCTAAAAAACAAAAAAAATGTATTATCTAAAGATAACATTCGTCAATATGATAAAAGCGAATATTTGTTATAAATGATCACAAACATTCTGAGAATCGTATATAAAATAATGATAAATTTAATAGTATCTTAGCTTAATCTATTCTCAAACTTATACTCTTCAACACTCAGTCAGAACACGGACATTCAAACTTTAAATTTACTAAATGACGAAAGAAAAAGATAATGTCTTTAAGAATACTATCATATTTTCTTCGCCTGAGAAATGAAAGAAGTGATAGTTCAATTTTTGTTTTTTTGTTGTTGTTTTTTTGTTATTTAAGGTAGTATCAACATCTAAGTCATTAGCGACCATTATTGGAGTTAACGTTATGGTAACTGTGGAGATGAAACGATATGGTGTTGTTAAGGGGTGAAAGGACGAACACAAATACAACCATGCACAAGGCGGGACTCGAACCCGCGATCCTTCGGTCCGAGATCGCTACGACACTACTGCCTTAGCGATCTCAGTCACCAGAGAGTCAGTTTAAATGTGTACTTGCTGATATATACTGAGTTAGTATTTTATTATTTAATAGGTAATTATTACACAAACAAATTAGATAACTTGATTCTACGTAGCTAGGCCGAAGGCCTTTAAGCCATTACAATACCTATATCCTACCCCGTTCTAACCTTTCGAATTCTGGTATTCACCCCAAATGGTGGCTCAATTGCATAAAAGCCACGGAAAAAGCCCCTGAAAGGGGAAAACCTGTCGTCAGAAGCCGAATACATGCTTATCTTCCTTTTTAAACTATTTATTTATTTTCTGGCGCGGAGGTCATGCATTCTCCTTCCAGCGTTTGGCCTCCAAAGAACGTGAAATCAAACAGCGCCACAGAAGATCGTCATTGGCGCTGTTTGATTTCAATCGCCTCTTCACTTACATTTCCGACACACTCCTCTTTTCCCCCTAATTTGCTTATTAATTTGACAGTTTTATTTTATTTTAATTTATCGACTTATTTATGTACTGATTACTTAACAATTGACTTACGACTTATTTACTTAACTGTTTACAAACTTAACTTAAATAACTGATTAACTTAAGCATTGTTTGCTTATTGACTAATTTATTTATTTCCTCTCAAGTATAGGCTCAGTTAATACTAACCAGGGCTGTTTTCCCACTACCTAATTTCCGTTTCCCTAATGGTCCGAACCTTTTGTAGAAATGTTTCAAATTGTTTCATGAAGTTAGACATTTTTCACCTAAAATGTTTTGTTCCTATGTTGGAAGTAGTAATTTCCCATTCCCATTCATTTTCTTCTTCATGTTTAGGTCGAACAGCAAATTAAAAGGATGTGGATCCAATCTTCCCTATCACCGCAAAGCACACAGATGCCATTACCATTTTATAACATCTTATAAACGCAGGCCACACTTTCCACCCAGACTCAGACATTAATATTCTTGAAATAGAAAACAAATTCTCGAACAGCTCTTTAGAAATCTCACATATTTCAAGCCAAGCAGAAATCTGAGGTCCTTCTCAACGAACAAACTAATTTTCCTCTGTCCCCTCTACTAATAATTTTACACATCCCGACCTCACCAACTGACTCCCCCGCCTCCTAAGACATTTCCAAGAGAACACTAAACAGACCTCTTCCGACCCCTCGCCGGATCTCCGGAAAGCAATAAAAACCCCGTGTCACGTTTCCTCTGGGCACAGTCGACCGACTTTTGCCGAAAGCAGCGAGGTAAGCAAAGCGGCTCAACTCATTATTCAATTATTTCCCCATCTTTGTAATAACATTTGATATTAATTATTATTACTATCCCCCATTTATTATATATATATATATATATATATATATATATATATATATATATATATATAAATTTTTTCTTTCTTTCTTTTGAATATGAGAATGTATATTTCTTCACATATATTTATAATCTGAAATTTGAACTGCTATTATCTGTATTAATTCCCCCCCGTCGCAAATCCTTTTTGCAATTTTATCTGCTATATGTTCCTTATCTTTTGCAATCATATAATGTGTCTTTCTTTATTGATTTCTTTTCATGTTAAATTTGAACTGCTATCTATCCATTAATTGTAATTTAATTTTCTATTTTATTGTGTATTTATTTATAATTTTGTTATATCTTTCTGTATCTTGTAGACTGACGATGACGGCAAAGCCGTCGAAAGCCGGCTATCTCAATAAAGCTAGTTTGTTGACGAAGATGACCTCTTTTATTTCTTCTGAAAATGAGAACAGTAACAATGGATCAGATATCTCAAAGACTATAATGCTGTATTATATTACTGGATGAAATTAAGGATCTGTGCTATCTATTTAAAGATGTAATCAACTTGATGAATTCTTCGCACACGTCTTTCGATAGATAAGTATTTCCTTTCCCTTTATTTCCGTAAGTTTTCAAATGCTAGGACAAAAAAGGATCAAATTAAGCGATTAATTCCAGTATTCCGAAATAATTACCATTTTGTAAAGAACCAATTGTGTCATCACTGCCTCGAAACGCAAGACCTCGTTCTGACAAAAATTGTATGACCTCGATAACGCGTTGAAGAACATTTCGCCAATATTGTTTCTCTTTCTCTATTTCAACAAGAACTGCTGAATCTACGCGTTTACCTTCCTTCCTTCCTTCCTTCCTTCGAGGTAAAAAGGCTATGAGTTCTTGTGTAAAACGCTTTCTTCATGTCGATTCAACTGTACATTACTATCTACCTAACCATCAAAGCCCTCTTCAAAACATATAGATGAAGAATTATCGGAACCAACAATTTTGCAAGATAGGTAAAACAAACTACCTTTATTCCTCGAGTAGCAGAGCCACTTTTCCCCGTTTTGTTTTTGTCAATTTATGAACCTTAGAAGAAAATTATCTGCAAAAATGTATATTCCGCCTAAACCAGATATGTGAGCACTATGATTTTAAAATATATGTTAAAAAGGCGAATTTTTTTGGTTTTTTAAAGAGTAATACCCAAAACGCTCCAACGTTGTTATAAATGGTCAGATAATAGAACAGGAGTTACATTTTAATTTCTTGGGCTGTGACATCAGCTATGAAAGGGAAAATTATGTGCAAAATAAACTAAATAAATATCAAATGATGTGTGGAAGTATTTATAGAACTTTAAAAAATAAAACAATGAAAGAAACTAGAATGAACGTATTGGCAGCACGAATGTCAACATACGGAAACGAATCTTGGAGTCTAACACCAAAAGAGCAACAACAAATACAAACAGCAGATATGAAATTCCCCAGGAGAATGAAAGGTTGCTCGTTATTAGATCAAATAAGGAATGAGGAAGTTAGATCTGATTTAAACACATTTTCCATGAATGACCGTATTAAAGTAAATAAACAACTGCTGGATACAAAATATACAATAAATGGATAATTCAAGAATAACAAAATCAGTATTACCTTATAAACCTTTAGGAAGAAGAGAAATGAAAGGAAAGGAATGAAAAGGAATGAAAAGGAATGAAAGGAATGAAAGGAAAGGAATGAGAGAATGAAATGAAAGGAAACAAGAGAAATCCAGGGAAAAGATGGTTGGAGTAAAGACGAACAGGCTATTAGCCTATTCTCTGATAGTGAAGACGAAGACAAATATTATTTTACAAATCAGAATGAAAATTCAAGTGGATATGACACAACAGATGCAAATTGACGCAAGTAGCCATATCACGATTGAGTGATTGATTTTTTCGTGTTTCCGGGCGCGTCAACTGCTTCGGTCATTAGTCCCGTTAGTGTAGTACATGTTTTTTCTCGGGAGATGGCGGTGATCTTCCCCCGCTGGATGGCGAGATCCGGCACCGACCTACTGTCGGCTAGTGGGTTTTCCCCCTAACCAGGACTCTCCCATCAGCGGGGCACCGCCCCCGCCGGGACAAGCTCGAAGCTCCCGACCGGTCTTCCGGAATATGTGGTAGTGTAGGGCATGTTAGTGTAAGTGTGTGTGTAAGAGGGGAGGATACGACAAGGAAGAGGAAGGACAGATTGCGCGCGGTCCTTGTCCCGTTTGTTAGGGTACTGCTCCGGCATTCGCCTCGTGTTGATCGGAGGAACCACGGAAAACTACCGATCAGAGCAGCCGACCGCTAGAATTCTCCTCCATATTACGATACAATACAGGATACAAGTTTATGATTTAGTTCATGGAATGTTTATTCTTTGGGATGACAATAGTGGTACCTCTCGGAGCATGGTCGTCGAACTCGGTATCAAAAGCCTGTGTTAATTTTACACAAGTCAAAAAGCAATTTTCATGTTATAAAAACATTTCATTTTGAGACTTTCATCGATGATTTGTACGTGATGAATTTTAATTGTGTAATTTATGCATATAAATTTAATCAACACTTAAAACAGCTGATCCTACATTTTGTTATTATAATAGAATAACTTAACGAATAACATATTGATAAGTGATTGTATTAAGAGTGAGATTGATAAATTGGTATCGTACTTGAAATCATGGGGATAAAGCTTCAATTCTCAAAGAAATATTTATTCGATAAATACGAACATTAGAGAAACAGCTGGTTCATTTTTGATTGTAATTCAAGCAGCATCAACGTATCCAACCAAACAAATGAATCTAAAATAAATAATACACGTATGAGTAGATTGTTTACTAAAAGTAAAACAAAATTATTCATTGATTACTTGCTGCAGGAGTCATGGGACGAAGTTTACAACACTACTGATACAAACGGTAAATCTAATTCTTTTTTTAACGCGTTAGTTTTATTTTAACACTTTCTTTCCTCTTCAAAAAATAAAACTAAATCACGGAAAAGAAATTCTTGGATAACACAAGGGAAGTGGACATCATGAAAAAACTAAAGCATACAAAATCATGAAAGAACAAAAGAAGAAACAAAATAACATTATGTACTAAAATGAAAGTTGGATAAATTCTGGTCATAGTGTTTCATTTACGGTGTATAATTAATTAATCAATATTTGACCGTAAAATCAACAATTTACGATTATTTTTTCATTTTATAAGAGATACTTGTAAATGGACCCTGTACATTAGATATTTACGCTAATAATAAATATTACGGATATAGTAATAATAATAATAATAATAATAATAATAATAATAATAATAATAATAATAATAATAATAATAATAATAATAATAATAATGTAAGTGTGCGAATAAACCTTTTTTCAGTAGCTGCGTGTATTAAGAAAAGCAATCGTGATTTTGACGATTCTGGAGCGAACGGGCAAGCGAACGTGTGATGGCAACAACGCGCGGATTAGAGATTCCATAAGACCCACTGAGCCTCCATAAGACTCCATAAGACGCGCTCCATAAGACCCACTGAGCCTCCATTAGACTCCATAAGACGCGCTCCATAAGACCCACTGAGCCTCCATAAGACTCCATAAGACCCACCGAGACTCCATAAGACCCACCGAGACTCCATAAGACCCACCGAGACTCCATAAGACCCACCGAGACTCCATAAGACCCACTGAGCCTCCATAAGACTCCATAAGATGCGCTCCATAAGACCCACTGAGCCTCCATAAAACTCCATAAGACGCGCTCCATAAGACCCACTGAGCCTCCATAAGACCCACTGAGCCTTCATAAGACTCCATAAGACCCACTGAGCCTTCACAATTTGAAAAGTGGTGTAGGATAAATACACTCTCCGGGATAAATCGGGACTCCTTTGATATCATTCGTTTCTACAGCAAAAATACAAAATTACATTATCATTCAAATCTATCAGCATCGTTGTCGTTAATGAATAATTTTCTCAAAATTACTTAACACGAAATAAAATAGTGTAGAATATAATATTTACAGTAATTATCAGTTAACGCAATGGGTAAGTCACTTTCCATGCATGCAATCGATTGGGTATTATTCCAAGGTGGGTTTTTTTCTAGGGCTTTTATCCAGCCAATAGCCTGTTACCCTTTACGTCCCGATGGGACGCATATTCGGCCATACACTAGACCAACACACTTGCGGGCTCCTCTGATCTGGGGTCAGCAGAACGCGAGGCCCTCCGCGACAACACATACAAAGTCAAGGGACAAACAACCATGCCCAAGGCGGGACTCGAACCCGCGACCCTTCGGACTGAAGCGCTGAGTCGGTACTTGTTCATAGCCACCTCGGCCATCCAGGTCGGTATTATTCCATGTTGATGGGTTAATTTTCATAGTAAATTAGAACGTAATATTTTAAGTACAACAGTAATTTAATTGGACAGCAATTGTTAACTGTGCTCTAATATACGTGAATTTGGTCACATAACTTTTCAAATATTTGCAGACATGATGTGAAATGGAACATGACTTGCTTTCCATCTTTCTTATTTATTCACAATATATTCATTATCAATTTAATACAATCCGCAACAATTATATACGAAGTAATATACGTAGTATAGAGAAAGTTATGTACGTTCGTATACAAGAAAGTAAGAAATTGAAAATGAAATTAGAACTCACGAAAATTGTTATGATTTTATAAGTCGCGGTAGAGTATTCTGATATTTCATAAAATTTTCAATTAATTTTATGCTTTAAACAGTTAATTAGAGTCATTACTTATAAGATAGGACTCTATCAAATGAACCCAATGATGCTAACATTAAAACAGGTTCTACTGATATTCACATTCATTATTTCATGTGTTTCTGCATTTCATACACAAGTGATTTTATTAAGCACTAACTAAACTCAACATTTTTTAGTGTTTTAAGCTCACCATGGAAACAGATTATTTGACCACTAAGTACTTTTATTTAAAACTATTATTTGAAGAATCCAAACACACTCCTGCCTTAAAGTTTGTATTTTTTGTTATTTGTTGAAATGAAATAACTTGTATAGTTTCTTGATTCAACTTTCACATCTTTAAATTTTCGGAGGGGGGGTCTACGTTTCAGTATTGTCCCGAGCACAAAATTGTCTATCAAACTGCCCGGCACTGGTTCTCAAAGTGAAATCGAGAAATCGATGTTTGATGCTCATTGAATCAGTTTTATCGTATGATGCGCCATCTCTTGGATGACAGCTGCACTCCGTGAGCTACGATTCATAATCCTTCGTACGCCTTCCTGCAAATGGGAAGTAAAGCCGGCTGTCCCATGTAGTAGATTTACTGCATGAAAAAGATCCTCAAGCCTAAATGATGCCTCTGAGCTAAATTCAAATCACCTGTTTCGTCGCCCAAGTAATACCTTCTTTCTCCCACGGTTGGTGAAAGAAGCGTAGCGAAATTTGCGTGGTCAGACGGAAGAGCAGGTCTCATAGCCTGAGTCTCGCCATGTAAAAGAAGACACATTCAATTCAATTCAATTTACTAAAATTATTATATCGATATACGTGCGTATACAAGAAAGTACAAACACTTTGGGGAGTCCAAAATGTCGTTCAGTATATTTTTATTAAAATCTCAGTATCGATTTTCCGCAGCATTACATAAAGCTTCAGGTATACAAGAAAGTGAAAAAGGGTGAATTTTTATCAGCCCGAATATCTTCATTGCAAATAGAAAACAAACCAAGACAGAACAAACTGAAAAAAAAAACTAATTTACACAAAGTTTAGCTATCAGTGCTGCCAATATATTTTACTACATCAACATGACCAGATCGTTGAGCGGAGAAGCCTTCACACCAGCACACGGGTTGAGTGTTAAACCTTTTACAGCATAACCTAAACGCACCGAATACCACAACATGACATCAATGCCACTCTCATGTAACCTTCCGATTTTCTAAACAATACACAAATATATGTTTTGAAAAATCTCTAACCACTAATTAATATTTTCACTAGAGCCTTTCTTATAATTTATTGCACTTGCGAGAACAAGGCTTTAAACGATTTCTGGTGAAATTCTTTGAGCAGTTTGAAGTTAAAAAAGTTTGCTTCACAACATGACACGAAATTGATCTGTTAAATAAAGTAGTTTTAAACTCACAAAACGCTATTCTAAAATAGTGATCACTATTAGCAAAATCCGCAAAGCAACGTGAACAATCGAACACGTAAAGAAATTAGGCAAAACTATAAGTGAAAAACTCAAAATGCAAATCCATGGGATATATGCACCAAAATGCAAAATGTAATGGAAAATGCAAAGTGCAAAATGTAATATACCAAATTCAATGTAATGTAAATTAGATACTCCTCACGAAGATTTATCTCACCTGGGTGCAAAATTTGATGGGCCCTCCTAGGCGTTGATAGATCGTGCTAGGCGTTGGTGTTGATGGGTCCTTCTAGGCGTTGATGGGCCCTCCTAGGTGTTGATGGGTCCTTCTAGGCGTTGATGGGTCCTGCTAGGTGTTGATGGGTCCTGCTAGGCGTTGATGGTTTCTGCTAGGCGTTGGTGTGCCCTGCTAGGCGTTGATGGGTCCTTCTAGGCGTTGATCGGTCCTGCTAGACGATGGTGGGTCCTGCTAGGCGTTGATGGGCCCTCCTAGGCGTTGATAGATCGTGCTAGGCGTTGGTGTTGATGGGTCCTTCTAGGCGTTGATGGGCCCTCCTAGGTGTTGATGGGTCCTTCTAGGCGTTGATGGGTCCTGCTAGGTGTTGATGGGTCCTGCTAGGCGTTGATGGTTTCTGCTAGGCGTTGGTGTGCCCTGCTAGGCGTTGATGGGTCCTTCTAGGCGTTGATCGGTCCTGCTAGACGATGGGTTCTCTTTGGCGTTGATAGATCGTGCTAGAAGTTGGTGTGTCCTAGGAATTGATAGGTCCTCCTAGGCGTTGACCGTGCTATGCGTTGGTTTGACCTGCTAGGCTTTGATGGGTCCTCCTAGGCGTTGATAGATCGTGCTAGGCGTTGTGTCCTTCTAGGCGTTGATGGGTCCTCCTAGGTGTTGATGGGTTCTGAAAGGTGTTGATGGGTCCTGCTAGGCGTTGATGGATCCTTCTAGGCGTTGATGGGTCCTTCTAGGCGTTGATCGGTCCTACTAGGCGTTGATCGGCCCTGCTAGGCGTTGATGGGTCCTCCTAGGCGTTGGTAGATCGTGCGTTGGTGTGTCCTGCTAGGCGTTGACGGGTCCTCCTAGGCTCAAGTGCTGCGAGGCGTGGTGGGCGCAACTAGGCGTGGGCGGGCCCTGAGAGGCGGCTGTTCAGGCGGTGACGACGCCTCGAGCCCTGAAGAGGGCGCGGGCGCGAGAGCGTGGATGGTCGCACCAAAGGCTCCTTGTGGTCACGGCCTTCTGCAATCCGCCTCTCACTGCCTCGCCTAGCCTCACACTGCCAACCCTGGACCTTTTCGTCTGACAAAGCACCTCCTTTGCCTTATCTTACGAATAGAAAATGATAAACAGATTACGATATCGATTGAATTGATTGAGTGCACGTGCGAGGTAGGCATAAAATCTTTAAAACTTCCACATACACATTACAAAAAGAAATTATGATTACAAGATAAACCCTAAAGATAAGGCCCGAAATGTATTCCTTTCTTCTTTTTCTTCTTCTGATTCTTCTTCTTTAAAAGGATTCTTTGGAAGAATATTCCTTGGAGTTAAAAATGTTAACCATTTTAAATCTTTTTTATATTATATATCAACTTTTAAGATACTTTGATTTAAAATAGTTAATATTTCAATAAATTAGTGAACAAATTAAAACTAAATAAATATAGAGAAATTATAATTTAATTTCTAATTCGCGGTCCAACAAATATGCCTTCTTTAAGCTTAGCCTTTGAAAGAAAATGAAATTTTGACAAACATATTTAAAGTCGTTCACTCTTACTTGCAGACATACACTTACATGCACTACACTATCACACATGCCGGGAAAACGGTCGGGAGCTTAGAGCTTGTCCCGGCTGGTGCGAGATACTTGGTTGGGGAGAAACCCCGATAGCCGATGGGAATGTCGACGCTGGATCTCACCATCCAACGAGGTCACCATCACCGTCACCTCCCGAGGAGGTAAATATGCACTACACTTACGGGACTAAAGATATTAGTAGTTTACGCGCCCGGAACCAATCATCTATCAATCATTTCGAGGAGAAATTAGAGATGAGACAGGGAAAGTTGTCAGTGCTCGGAGGAATCCCAAGCTTCCCAGACGGGCAAGTACGAGGTCACACCACCTCTGGCACACCGCCTCTGGCACACCGCCTCTGGCACACCGCCTCTGGCACATCGCCTCTGGCACACCGCCCCTGGCACACCGCCTCAGGCACACCGCCTCAGGCACACCGCCTCAGGCACACCGCTGCAGGCGCACCGCTGCAGGCACACCGTCGTAGGTCGTCTAGCTGCAGTTTGACATGCCTGTTGAGTCTATTTTATTTATTTACTAGCTGACCCGGCGAACTCTGTTCCGCCTTAACAGAGAACTCCGTTCCGCCCAAACATACGAAAACGCGTGAAAACGTGCGAAAACACATGAAAACGTGCGACAAAGACACGGTTCTGAAATATGTATTCGCACTTTGTTCCGTCCACGCCACAAACGCCCTTGGTGGCAGGTCATAGTTTCCTCCTTCAGAGGCTGGTCGTTGGCCACCCTCCGCTGGCCACCCTCACCGCCGCCTCCCCCACCCCGGCTGCCGCCAACGCGTCCCCCGAAGGACCGTTAAGGCCCGTTCACAATGCAAACATAAGCATAAGCATGGCGTTAACATAAAAGTTAGGACTACGTCTACAAGTGGACTCATTCACAATGCGTTCGCATAAGCATAACACGTAAGACGTTAACTTAAAGAGCTTGCAAGCTTCAAGCTTCTGTGCTTATGCTTATGTCAGACAAGGAATGAGCCAATCACAGTTCGTTAACTCAAATCGACTATCGAAGTCGATAGGCGAACTATTCGTGTCGATTCGTGTGCTGCGTCTCATAGCCAATAGAAACTTTTATTTTGCCTATGTTTATGTTCGACATTGTGAATACGCCAACTCTTCGCTTGTGTTAATGTCTATGTCTGTGTGTTATGCTTATGTTTGTGATTGCATTGTGAATGGGCCTTTAGCCTCTACCCCCAAAAAGGCACTCGCCGACAGGTCACCGTCTCTACCAGGACAAAAATCTCTCCGCGACGGAGAAAGCAAGCCCGGCCCGGTCCGGCGCCATCTGGTTTCTCTCGCGTGTTGAACGTAACCCCACTGCCTTCGGCAGGGGTGCAGTCGGTATACATAGGTGCTCATCGAGCAACAATTCTGCCTTCGGCAAGCCGACTGCGTCCAACGCAGACGGACTTTCAGTCTGTACGTGAGTTCCGGCTGATCACCGCGAGCCAGATTCTGTGCTGTGCTCTCATTGAGGCGCTGCATCCGCGCCCTACCGTCGACGGACCTTGTGGGAGCGCGCATTCATTTGCACCCCGCCAGTGTAACTCCTCTGGCACACCGCCTCTGGCATTCCGCCTCTGGCACACCAACTCTGGCACACCGCCTCTGGCACACCGCCTCTGGCACACCGCCTCTGGCACACCGCATTTGGCACACCGCCTTTGGCACACCGCCTCTGGCACACCGCCTCTGGCACACCGCCTCCGACACACCGCCTCCGGCACACCGCCTCTGGCACACCGCCCCTGGCACACCGCCTCTGGCACACCGCCGCTGGCACACCGCCTCAGGCACACCGCCGCAGGCACACCGCCTCAGGCACACCGCCTCAGGCGCACCGCCGCAGGCGCACCGCCGCAGGCACACCGCTGCAGGCGCACTGCTGCATTCCCACCGTCCCAGGCACACCGCCGTCAGCACACCACCGCAGGCACACCGCCTCACATCTCATGGTCATTGCAAGTGTAAATAGTATAAAATTAATATTCAATAGTATGTGCAATGTAAGTTGAATTCAGACAACCTCTGCTTCTTCCCTCAACCAGCAACATCCCTCTCTCCCCTTCCGGGCAGCTCACGACCCGGCGCGGCGTAAGCTTGTCATTGTACGGAGAAGGTCCCGTTCAGTCAGCTAAAGCAACCCCCTCCCTTCTTGGCCATTCTTCCCTTTCTCTGTACACACTTTCAATCCATATCTCCTTCATATGAGAGGTTGCCAGCTCTTTGGAATGTGATAAGAAGCGCGTATCGACGTTCCCGCACTGATAGCTATCGAAGGCAAGATACAGTCGGGCAGTCGACGAGATTATTACAGTGAACGAAGATCCACAACCGGAGTCCAGGAAAGCAACGACAGTCTTCAAGAGCCCGAAACCAATAAGGTAAGTAATTTTATACTTGCAATGTTCAGGTGAATCATTTGAGGTGGAAAAACGTATACCATTTCGGTCATCTTTCCTAATATTATCAACAATTAATTCTTTTGTCGTTTTATCATTGCACAGATACTCTTAGAAAAGTGTCTTGGGGAAATTTTCTGATACTCAAATGTTTTTTTTCGAATTCCATCGCACTCCTACCTCGTAACATCACTCAGAAAAAGCCTCCTTTTCGGAGACCTGTAGACACGAAAGGTCATTTGCTGACCCGGAGAGAAACTGTTCTCTTCCTGAAGTTCGCTCGCAGGAGGCACTGGCAGAACTTTGTTGTGCTGTGCATAGATTTTCAGGATTATCTTCCGATACACGCAATGATTAATTGATTGATCGATTGATTGTTAATCCGGGCGCGCGTCAACTACAAAGGTTATTAGTCCCGTAGTGCAGTGCAGGTTTTTTTTTATCGGGAGGTGGCGGTGATCTTCCCTCGCTAGATGGCGAGATCCGGCGCCGCCCGACCGCAGGCTAGCGGGGTTTTCCGCAACCAGGTATCTCCCACCAACGGGGTACCGCACCAGCCGGGACAAGCTCTAAGCTCCCGACCGGTCTCCCGGCATGTGTGGTAGTGTAGCGCATATTAATGTGTGTGTGTGAGTGTGTGTAAGGGGTGAGGATAAAACAATCAAGAGGAAGGAAAGATCGCGCGCGGTCCGTGACTCGTTTGTTAGGATACTACTCCGGCATTCCTCTGATGTTGATCGGGAAGCCACGTAAAACTACCGATCAGAGCAGCAGGCCTCTAGAGTTCTCCTCCAGACACCAACTGAACTCTACCTAGCTGACAAGATAGTATCGAAAAAATCCTGCCTCCGTTGGGACTCGAAACTAGAATCTCCCGATCAGAGAGACTGCAGTGACCTCAGTTGATATACTGTGCCAACTCTTCCGATCCGATACGCGCGACATCTTGTTCAAAAGTAGGAATATCTTCAGGATTCGCGAATGGTTTTACAACATTATTTATGATATTTAGAGTGTTAGCAAATATGAAGAACTTAATGGACATCTGAATCTATCCTTGTGACACCCCGTATGTCATCGGTGGTCATAAGAGAGAATGAGACAGGATATTCAAGGAGGCAGTGAGAATGAAAGAAATGTGCAAATGATAAGTCGTGATTCTCGTATAGTGATGTGTTTTAAGAAATACAACCTCTGTATATTTATACAGGTTATGTAAGTCATACATACATAAAGATTTCAAACGGAGAAGTTTTTACCCGGGTTTGCACATTTTCGAACTGAAGAAACGATTCAGCAAACTGAAATAATATTAAGAATTCAATCGACACGGAAAAAATATGAGTACAAACGGTAAAAAATTATGATATCAAAATTTGATTGATCCGACTAAAAATGTCTTTTGTTGAATGTCAGATTAAAGAGAAAACTGGCAATATTCTATTCCAAAAATGCTGTTTTTACAAGAAGAACAGACAGAAATGGAAATTATTTTCCCTTCTTCGCATTACTGAAGATAAGTTGTTATTTATATATAACATTTGGAAACTGTGAACATTTTCTCTTAGTTTTTCTTTACATTTGCTTTAAAAACATCCTCATTATTTGCAAATAATAACCCACCAAATTAAAAATAACGTTAAAATTTACTGAAACAGTTGATGTTCATCTTTTGTGAAGAATCTTTCCCGTTTAGAGCGTAGACTTCCGCGGCCGGAGTCATTAAATACTTGGCTGCCAGTGAGACGCCTCTACTCACAGGTGCCAACGTTTCGTTCGCTATTTTGCCATCTTTCTCAGGGTGAAATGCCTTTTGTCTTGCGACCTACCTCAGGGCGAAATGCCTTTTGCCCTGCGGTTTCCTCAGGGCGAAATGCCTTTTGTCTTGAGACCTTCCTCAGGGCGAAATCCCTTTTGCTCTGCGGCTTCCTCAGGGCGAAATGCCTTTTGTCTTGAGACCTTCCTCAGGGCGAAATACCTTTTACTCTGCGGCTTCCTCAGAGCGAAATGCCTTTTGACTTGAGACCTTCCTCAGGGCGAAATGCCTTTTGCCCTGCGGCTTCCTCAGGGGGAATGCCTTCTAAAAGCATTTTGCCCTGAGGAAGGTCGCAGAATGGTGGCTGAAACGTCGGCACCAGTGAATAGGACGCAGCGTCTTCCAGACAGCCAAGTATCTATCACGTTGACATCAATTATAAATATTAGTCTACAGTTCAGTGAACTTGAAAATGGTATTTTAAATAGAAAACTCTGCGAACGACTGCATATACGGATAACATTTAGTGCACCCAGTCGTAATGTAACACATACTTCATGCCCAAACTGTCATTAGCTGGTTCCCTTTAAAACCAAATGAAAGCTAAGAAACATTAAATGAACAATAGCATTACAATTTCATCCTCAAAAATGTTGTGAATGTTGAAAAATGTCTCAATAGCAAAACCATTGTTTGTTACCAGAGCTGATAAATTTTTAATTCCTGAAACTTATTTTTCATGCACTCAACTATCTAAACAAAGGGAATGAGTTTGGTCTTGAATATTCGATTTCTTAGAGTGGACAAACAATGTTTTATGAAACAGACAAGTACTCATCAAATGCTTCACATTCCAATCTGTATGAACCTAAAACGTAAGGCTTGACTTTTCGTGCACTTACACAGAATCATCTGCGCAAAAATCTAAAGAGAAACAAAAAAAGAAAACCACAGTGGAATATAACTCATACTTCAACATTTACTATATTCATTCACATGTGCAAAGATAAATTTGAAGTACGTGCTTATCTTAGAAACGTGCGTAGATACAACTGGATTATTTACGGACCTTAGTATTTCACAAAGCGTTATCGTCCATGACTCATGCAACGATTTTGCAAAACAATTTTTAAAAGTATTCGCGCTACATCAATACCTCGATTAGATTCAAACAAAAAAAATATTTCAAAGTTCACGCAAACATTTCTTAGAAGAATCTCCAACAAATGGGCAGCATTGAATAGCCAAAGTACAATGGACTTAAGCCAAAAGTACGACCTGAATTCGTGAGGTGCTGGATTGATCGATTGATTGTTAGTGATTCTGTGCGCGTCAACTACATAGATCATTAGCCCCTAAATGTAGTGCATTTTTTCACCGGGAGGTGGCGATAATCTCCCCGCTACATGACGAGGTCAGGCACCGACATACAGTTGACTCGCCGGGTTTTCCCTCAGCCAGGTATCTCCCACCATCGGGACACCGCCCCAACCAGGACAAGCTCTAAGCTCCCGACCAGTCTCCCGGCATGGGTGGTTGTGTAGTGTATGTTTGTATGTGTGTGTGTGTGTAAGGGGTGAGGATAGGACAAGTAAGAGGGAAGAAAGATCACGCGCGGTCCGTAGCCCGTTTGGTGGAGTACAGATGCGGTATTCGCCTGGTTTTGTACAGCGAAAATACGGAGAACTAAATAATCAGAACGGCCGGCTGCTAGAATTCTCCTCCAGACAGCGACTGAATTCGACCTAGCTGGTTGGGTTGCTAGACGTTTCTACTTTTTCCCGAACACTTACATTATGCCCTTGGGTAGCACTGCTCGCGTGCATTTCCACCGACTGAGATGGCTCAGGGCAACAATTGACGGTGCAGTGCCTTGAACCGAGAGGTCCTAGAATTCGAGTACCGACGGTAGCTGGATTCGCTCGAAATATCTGCGCATTTGACCGTGAAAGCATTAGCGAGACATAAGAAGAATGTCACTGCGCATGCGCAGTAGGGGCACGCTTACAATCCATTTTCAGTAAACATCGGATAATTTCTTTTCAACTGCTGAATAAGGCCTGACGGGCCTATCAGATGAGAGGATATTAAATGGCAGTTTAGGTAATCCCTACACCGTACGGCTAGTAAGATTCGGCGCCAACAGACACATCGACTTTGTCCCTCCCAAATATTTCCCACCAGAGGCAAGAACACTAGCCGAGAAAAGCTCTAATCTGCTGACTGGTCCTCCGGCATATCTGGACGTGTAGTGCATGTGTGTGTGTGTAAGGGGAGAGGACAGGACAAGGAAGAGGAAGGAATGATCGCGTGCGGTCCGTGGCCCGTTTGGTAGGGTACTGCTCCGGCATTCGCCTGGTGTTGACAGGAGAATCCACGGAAAACTACCGATCAGAGCAGCCGGCCGCTAGAATTCTCCTTCAAACAGCGACTGAATTTGATCTAGCTGAAAAGCTAGTGTCGAAAATCCTGTCACCGTCAGGACTCGAACCTAGGACCTCCCGATCAGAGGCACTGCAGTGACCTCAGTTGATGCACTGAGACTCATTTGGTTGTTGATTGATTGGTTAGAGAATCCAGACGCGTCAACTGTTATATTCATAAGTGTAGTACAAGTTTCTTCCTCGGTAGGTGGGTGATATTCCCCGCTACATGTTAGGATCTGGCGCCGACCTTCCCGTCGACAAGCGGGGTTTTCCACAACCAGGATTCTCCCACCAGTTGGGTACCACCCCAGCCAGGACACGCTCTAAGCTCCCGACCGGTCTCCCGGCATATGTGGTAGTGTGGTTCATATGAGTGTACGTGTGTATAAGTAAGGGGTGAGGATAGGACAAGGAATATAAATTAAAGATTGCGCGCGGTCTGTACCTTGATTGTTAGGGTACTGCTCAGGCATTCACTTGCTGTTGACTTCCCAGAGGCACTACGGTGTCATCATGTGATGCCCTGACCCTCCTTCGGTCGTAACCAGGACAGTTTTCCCGAACGCAAATCCAGCAGTCACGGATCCTTTCTTATGGTATCCTTACACTTACGTAATCCCGATTCAAGTTCGCTTCGTGACGTGGGCGATAACGACTTCCACCGTATCTCCTGGGACTCACAAGGTGATGAGTCTGCATAGCTTTAAGTATCGCCAATCGTTCCAGAGGGCGATGGAGTCGAATGGAAGAATGTGAGTCACCTCCTTGCGATCGAAGGGCAAAGACTCCCACTCCGTCCACCTGCAGAGCGCTGCACGTACGAACGATGGTCCCAGCACAGTGCAGTGACGAGTGTCGTGCTTGAAGGTAAGAAAACCCCTCGGTAAGAGGTGGATTGATTACTTGGTTATTTTGTATTTCCTGCTGAATTAACTGCTGTAGCTGATTGATTGAGTTTTTCGTGTTTCCGGGCGCGTCATCTGCTTTGGCCATTAGTCCCGTTAGTGTAGTGCATGCTTTTCTCGGGAGATGACGGCCATCTTCCCCCGCTGGATGGCGAGATCCGGCGCCGACCTACTTTCGGCTAGTGAGGTTTCCCCCTAACCAGGACTCTCCCACCAGCGGGGCACCGCCCCAGCCGGGACAAGCTCTAAGCTCCCGACCGGTCTCCCGGAATATGTGGTAGTGTAGTGCATGTTAGTGTAATTGTGTGTGTGTAAGGAGGGAGAATAGAACAAGGAAGGGGAAAGACAGATCGCACGCGGTCTGTGGCCCGTTTCTTAGGATCTGCTCCGGCATTCGCCAAGTGTTGATCGGAGAAACCACGGAAAACTACCGATCGGACAGCCGGCCGCTAGAATTCTCCTCCAGACAGCTACTGAATTCGACCTAGCCGGGAAGCTAGTGTCGAAAATCCTGCCTCCGTCAGGACTTGAACCTAGGACCACCCGGTCAGAGGCGCTGCAGTGACATCAGTTGATGCACTGAGCTACAACTGCTGTAGTCATTAGTCCCATAAGTGTAGTGTATGTTTTATCACGGGAGATGGTGCTGGTTGTTCTTCCCTCGGTGGATGGCGAGACTCGCCGCCGACCTACTGGGCTTGGGTTTTTCCAATCCAGAATATCCCACGAGCGGGGTAATAATAATAATAATAATAATAATAATAATAATAATAATAATTATAATAATAATAATAATAATAATAATAATAATAATAATAATAATAATAATAATAATAAATTGTCCGAATGTGGGGCGAGGCTCAGGCCTTATGGCCTGGTCTTGCGCCTAACCACTTTAATTAATTTACAATTTTAAAAATTATAGTTGAGGCGTTCGGATGTAATTAATATTAACTGACTTTTCATGTCGCAGAAGAAAACATCAATTTGTGACCACCATTTACATCAATTTATCTGTATGAGCCAAATGGATGTATTGTCATTTTTTGTTTATTCTTGAAATTTTGCAAAATGAAAACACATGATATAAGGAACATTCTTAAAAAATTAGATAAAAAGACCCACTTAGAATCAATAATTCAAAATTCGCCCGAAATGTCAGTTGTCAATACCCGACATGCCTCAACTGTTAACAATAAACAAAAAAGGGGGGTTTATTTTACTGCCCCAGACAGGATTAATTCTAAGTTCCCGACATGTGTGTTTGTGAAGGGTGTGTGAGTGTAAGTGTAAGGAAGGGGAAGAAAATGATAGCGGAGGTTTCCGCGACTGAAGTTAATAGCTGCATGGCTGTGCGGGAGACGCTGCGTTCTGGGCACAGGTGCCAACGTTCTGCGACCTTCCTCAGGGCAAATTGCATTTGTCCCTTAGGGAGGTCGCAGAATGGCGGCCGAAACCTTGGCACCTGCACCTAGGACGAATTATTAAAATTAGGTAAAATATCTTGTATGTGCCAAAGGGGTTCACTGGTTTTCATGACCTCTGGCTAAAGACCCTGGGGCTTTTGTCACCGCTCGATCGTTGGTACCTTTTTAACAAGCTTTGAATATACATAATTATTTTTTTAGTTTGTCACAAAAAAGTAAATTGTTTATATACTGAAACAAATTCCCCTTCCGAATGATTACCATTAAACATTCTGTATCTGTTTTTCTAACAAGTTCTCAAATGCCCTCTTGGGACGAATGTTATAATAAGTGTCTTTATCATTTCTTTTTAGCTCAAGAAGTCACGAAGCAGATCCAACACACAAGATCGTAACATCCGGTCGGCTTCTAACCTTTTCTTCATTCGACAGAACAAGATTCAGTGAAACGAACACGGAGTGACGAGATATATTTTCAAATATTGCGTGCATTTAGTTTAGTCTTACCGCAACTTAATACTCAAGTGAACAAAATTACATCTGGTCAACGATCTACATTTGTTGTGTGAAAACGAGTGAAAATTTGAACAGTACATTCAAACTTATCACGGCGACAACATGCAGACTTTCGCAATGGGTAGGGCAATTCATTACGTCGCTTTAGTAATATTAGTATCTGCGTCAACACTGTTTGCTGTTGAACCCGAACCAGGACGCATGAAGACAAGTAGCCTGGAACAGCGTGCAAGCCGCAACGGTGGCGGCACATACAGATCAGAAGCAAGTCACCCCCATGATCACTCCAAAGGTGACGACCTCAGTCCAGATTGGGGTCCTTTGGGCAGGAAGTTAGCCAGCGTAGAGTACCAAAGTGATAAATACGACAGCGAGTCTATCCGTAACTCCGAAGCAAGCCACGCCCAGAATCCAGGTTGGGGTCCTCTACTCCAGAAGTCAGGCAGTGTGCAAGAACAACGCGACAAGTACGATCGAGGCGTTATCCACAGCTCCAATGTAGGCAACGCCCACAATCCAAGTTTGGGACCTCTACTCAGAAAGTCGCGCAGCGTGCGAGAACAACGCGACAAGCACGACGGTGCCGCTATCCACAGTTCCGAAGTAGACCACGCCCACAATCCAGCTTGGAGTCCTGTACTCCAGAAGTCACGCAGCGTGCAAGATCAACGCGACAAGCACGACGGTGCCGCTATCCACAGTTCCGAAGTAGACCACGCCCACAATCCAGGCTGGGGTCCTCTACTCCAGAAGACACACAGCGTGCAAGATCAACGCGACAAGCACGACGGTGCCGCTATCCACAGTTCCGAAGTAGACCACCATCACAATCCAGGTTGGGATCCTCTACTCCAGAAAACACGCAGCGCGCAAGATCAACGCGACAAGCACGACGGTGCCGCTCTCCACAGTTCCGAAGTAGACCACCCTCACAATCCAGGTTGGGGTCCTCTACTCAGGAAGTCACGCAGCGTGCCAAAACAACGCAACAACCACAACGGCGCTCTCCACAGTTCCGAAGTAGACCACTCCCACAATCCAGGTTGGGATCCTCCGGCAGGTTCGGGTCCTCTACTCAGAATGTCACGCAGCGTGCAAAATCAACGCGACAATCACGATGGCAGCGCATCCCACAGCTCCGACGCCGGCCAAGGCCACGGCAACGCCGGCCAAGGCCAAGGCCACCCCAACGCCTACACCCCCAACCCCGGAGGTGCTCCTCCCCACGGCTGGGGCGCCCCGCCGGCCGGCTGGGCACCACCTCAAGGGTGGGCCCCACCTCAGGGGTGGGCTCCTCCTCAAGGCTGGGTGCCGCCGCAGGGCGGCGACGGCAGCGCGCCTGGCGGCGGGTGGGGCACGGCGCCGCCGGGGTGGGTGCCGCCGCAGGGGTGGGCGGGCCCGCCGCCGCCCGGGTACGGGTGGGGCGGCTGGGGGCCGCACTGGAGCCCGCGCTATGGACACCACTGGCACGGCCCACCCTGGTGGCCGCAGGGCGGCGGTGCGGGCGGCGACGATGGCGGGCGCGAGGCGCTCGACATGGAAGGCGCCGGCGCGCAGTGTGAGTATTTTGTTTTTTCTTTATTCAACTGCAAAAGACAGATAAAAATCGGGTGACATTCTATTTATTTCTTTATTTTAATTTTATTTACTAACGAACTCTCGTCCAGTGCTTGATTTCTAAAATTTAAGTACCGGAACACGCCTCATATTAATTATTAATTTAATATAAGTAGTTATATATTATAATAAAAGTGAATAATTATTCCCGCCGATCCGGCAGAAATCAAGCTCTGCATACATTTAACAATAACACAGACACAAAAAATGTTGTCACATCCAAAGACTTGACACGTTTCTTTGTGATTGTCAATGTGCTTAATCCGAATCTGTAGCCAGAATTGCGCCAACACACTCGTTTTCTTTTAAATCGATAAAAACATCGTGAAATCGTATATTGTAATTTCACGATCGTTTTCCGGGATTTGAAAAAAATTGGAGTGTGGTGGGGCAATTCTGGCTTCAGATTCTGCACGTCAAAATCAAGCTCTGCATACATTTAACAATAACACAGACACAAAAAATGTTGTCACATCCAAAGACTTGACACGTTTCTTTGTGATTGTCAATGTGCTTAATCCGAATCTGTAGCCAGAATTGCGCCAACACACTCGTTTTCTTTTAAATCGATAAAAACATCGTGAAATCGTATATTGTAATTTCACGATCGTTTTCCGGGATTTGAAAAAAATTGGAGTGTGGTGGGGCAATTCTGGCTTCAGATTCTGCACGTCAAAATATATTGAGATACATGTTAAGTCTTTGGGTCTGGCGTGTTTTTTGTGTGCCCGCGTAATTATAGTTAAATTGTCAAAATATTACAATAATCAAGTATATTGACAACGCATGAGTGGCATTTCTTCTCACACTGATTTAGTTTACTTACTTTCTTAGTTTAAACCGTATAAACATGAACTGTTTCTAATTTATGAGCATGAATTTTGAATGTAAGGGACCAGATTACTGAGGAAAACATTAACGTAGACATCACTAGCATAACGTAAAAGTTCTCAAGGTGTGTACATCTTTAAACTCATTGCATATCCTATTAAATCCAAGCAGCTCATTTGCTTTATTTGTTGTACTCTCAATGTGCTTTTAAATGACATATTCAAGTCACAGAAGACGCCCAAATCTCGTATAAGAGTAACTTTCTCTAGTGTACTGATGTTAATTTAAAGTAACGGAGAAAGGTGGCATTAGAACGTCAAAAGGAAATAAATTTACATTTATGAGGGTTTAAAAGAAGATCATTGCCTGAACACCATTTCGCATATTTGTCGCGTACGTTTTGTAACTAGTTAATACCTTCCTCTGATGTAATATTCTTAAAATGTTTACAGTCATCTGCATATAACAAAAAATCGACTTCATTTAAGACTAAATGAAGATCATTGACAAAGATTACAAAGAGCAGCGGATACAGATGAGAACCTTGTGGAACCCCACATAACACTTCAAAATTCTGCGACGCGTATTTCCATGTTTCACAATTGGTCTTCTATCAGTGAGATGACCTGAGAACCAACGCAATAAGGAACATGAGATATCAAAAGGCTTTCAATTTCTGAATAAGTAAAATATCCGAATCGAATGCTTTATAAAATTTAATGTAAATGCTGACATTATCGCATCTATTATCGATGAAATTTAGGATATATTGTGTATAGTGTATGAAATTTGATTCGATATTCGTATTGCTTATGAAGCCAAATTGTTTAATAGAAAAATGTGGACAAATTTTATTTTTTAGTCGATCAGTTTAATGATTCAAATAGCTGTTAAATAGTGCTCAGTATAGAAATAGGACGGTCATTTGTGATGTCTTTTTGGTTACCAGACTTAAAAACTGGCATGTGATGGAGAATTTCCTCTTCATATCAATAATCTATATTTATTTATTTATTTATTTACGCTTTGTACTGCAGGAATAATAATCTATATATTATACTATTATATCAATTCTTTTAAAATAAACCACAAAACAATGAAAAGTACATGAAAATGTATCTTTTTATCGTTTTTTTTGTTTCTTACATTCAACATTACATATAAAAGTGTGTGTTCAATACTAAATTTTATCTTCTACATAGCAAAAGATATTAAGTTAACAAATTTAACAAAATCCATTTCAAATTGGTTTTTCCCCATACACTGCTTTTTTAGGTTTGATGAGTTTTACTTGCTTAAGTGTGGCCTCTGTGTACACCGCACTTGATTCTTAGTGTTGACAGTGTCAATTTGTGAAATTCGTTACCCAGTATGATAAGTTTTCACCTTTACCAGAATGTCCACAATATTGTACACCCCTTAACCCTTGATCTCAACGATGTCAATATTGTGATTGATTTATTCATGTTTCTGGGCGCGTCAACTGCTCTGGTCATTAGTCCCGTTAGTGTAGTGCATGTTTTTTTTCCTCGGGAGATGGCGGTGATCTTCCCCCGCAGGATGGCGAGATCCGGCGTCGACCTACCGTCGGCTAGTGAGGTTTCCCCCTAACCAGGACTCTCCCACCAGCGGGGCACCGCCCTAGTCAGGACAAGCTCTAAGCTCCCGACCGGTCTTCCGGAATATGTGGTAGTGTAGTGCATGTTAGTGTGTGTGTAAGGGGAGAGGATAGGACAAGGAATGGGAAGGACTGATCGCGCGCGGTTCGTGGCCCATTTGGTAGGGTACTGTTACGGCATTCGCCTGGTGTTGATCGGAGAAATCCACGGAAAACTACCGATCAGAGCAGCTGGCCGCTTGAATTCTCCTTCAGACAGCGACTGAATTCGACCTAGCTGAAAAGCTAGTGTCGAAAATCCTGCCGCATTTGGGAGTGGGAACCTAGGACCTCCCGATCATAGGCGCTGCAGTAACATCAGTTGATGCACTGAGCTACCGCTCCCGGTGTCAATATTGTTAAATTCGATACCCATTATATTGGCAACGATCGCACTTGTACGAGCTTGTCCACGATATCCCCTTAACCCTTGCTGTCGACAGTGTCAATATTGTGAAATTGGATACCCAATACGATGAGGGTTTTCATGGGAAATTTCGTCGTGTTGCAGACCCCGTTCAGACGCCAGTGCAGAGTAAGCCTGATGACGAGGTTGAGCAGGTGACTTCACCTCAACCGAAAGGTGAGTCTCTCGAACACTTAACAGCTAGCTTACTTGTCTAGCTGCTGCAGATGCACGCGATGAAACAGGGCGATGTTGCAATCAGACGGTTCGCCTTCCATCGCTGAGTTTCTGATCTGAAGGTCCTAGGGTTCGAATCCCAAAGGTGGTGGATTTTCGACACTAGCTGGTTGATTGGGGTACCCGGGCGCTCACCTGCTAAGTGCATAAATGTCCCATACATGTAGTGCATGTTTTATCGCGTGCCGTGGAGGTGATCTTTTAACACTGGATGAGAAACTTGCTGGGTTTTGCCCAACAATGTATATCCTACCAGCTGGGATTTGCCGCAGTCGTGTCGAGCTTTACTATCCTTTCAGGTCTTCTACCATGGATGGCAGTGTAGTTCATGTTAGTGTGTAAGTAAAGCGTAAGGATAGAACAAGTAAACGTAAGGAAAGATCGCACGCTGTAGTACCTGTTTGTTAGAATACTGCTCTAGCATTCGCTTCGTGTTGATAGGAGAAACCACGGAAAAATACCGATCAGGGTAGCCGGCCTCTAGAATCATCCTACAGACAGCGGCTGAATTCGACCATGCAATAGAGCTAGTGTCGAAAATGGTGCCACCGTCGAGAGGTTCTACTAGACTCCTAGAACCTCCTAGAACTAGAACCTCCGAGTCAGAAAAAGTGTAATCATTTGGTGCCCTGAGATACCCAAGCCGGTAGCTATGAGGTTGAGTTCAGCCGCTGTCTGGAGGAGAATTCTAGCGGTCGTCTGCTCTGATCAGTAATTTTCAGCAGAAAAAAATTATCTTCGTATCCCTACATGCCGTTCATTGAACGGCGTACAAGTTTGTAACATTCATTTCGAGAGACTACCGACTCTCTGAACACTTTCACCATTCATTTCTCACCTTCATTCTTCCCTTTCCTCATTAACTTTTGCATTCGTATCTTTATATTCGTCTGATTCTTTGTCTTTCCATTCTTCTGTTTCCTTGTCTTTCCATTCATCTGTTTCTTTCTCTTTCCATTCATCTGTTTCATTCTCTTTCATTTCATCTGTTTCCTTCTCTTTTTCTTCATCTGTTTCTTTCAATTCATCTGTTTATTTCTCTTTCAATCCATCATCCTTTGTTCTTCCATTCACCTGTTTCTTTCTCATTCTAGCTTTCTTTCTTTAATTTCTCTTTGCATTCTTGTTTTTCTGTCTCTTTCCCGTGCTCTTTTTCTCTTTTCCCATTCCTCCTTTTCGTTCTTCCCATTCCCGTTTTCTTTTTTCTTTCCTTCCATTCCTGATTTTTTCTCTCTTTTCATTCCTGCTTTTATTCTTTTCATTCCTACTTTTCTTTCTTTCTCTTTTCATTCCTGCTTTTCTTTCTTCCTCTTTTCATTCCTGCTATTCCTTCTTTCTCTTTTCATTCCCGCTTTGCTTTCTTTCTCTTTTGATTCCTGCTTTTCTTTCTTCCTCTTTTCATTCCTGCTTTTCTTTTTTCCTCTTTTCATTCCTGCTTTTCTTTCTCTCTCTTTTCATTCCCGCTTTTCTTTCTTTCTCTTTTGATTCCTGCTTTTCTTTCTTTGTCTTTTCATTCCTGCCTTTCTTCTTTTCATTCGTGCTTTTCTTTCTTTCTTCTTTTCATCCCTGCTTTTGTTTCTTTCTCTTTTCATTCCTGCTTTTCCTTCTTTCTCTTTTCATTCGTGCTATTCTTTCTTTCCTTCTGTGTCAATTCGCCTTCCGTCCGCGGTTGCAGGGGAGGAGCAGCGGCGGGGCGGGGGAGTGGAGCCGCAGTCGGCGGAGGCGGGGCCGGCGGGGGAGGGCGGCGACCGCCTGCTGGCGCCGGCGCACGTGCCTTCCTCGGCCGCCGGGGGCGGGGGCGGGGCGGAAGGGCCGAGGGCGCCGCGGCGCGCGCTGCTGGGGCCGCTGCTGGGCGCGCTGGGCGCCGTGGTGCTCGTCGCCGCCGCCGTCGCCGCCGTCTGCGTCTTCCGCCGGAGGCGCCTCCGCCGCCGCGAGCACCAGCAGAGGGCGAAGGAGGCCGCTGCGGAAGAAGGCCAGGTGAGGTACACAGGCGTGCGCACAAAAATAAACGTGCGTGTGCAGACGAACGCGGAGGCGCGCTCGAGGAAACAGGCAAACACAAACACACAGACAACCACATATAATTAGGCAACGATAAAACAAACAGGCGATCACAAGCTCGGGGAAACTGGCGTGCTTTAAAAACGGATGCGCTCGTTTCAATGAACTCACTCGAGCAAATAGATGCCCACGAGCAAACGGGCATGCTCAAACAAAGGGGCGCGCTCGAACAAACCGGCGCGCTCGAACAAACCGGCGCACTCGAACCAACCAGCGCACTCGAACAAAGCGGCGCGCTCGAACAAAGCGGCGCACTCGAACCAACCAGCGCACTCGAACAAAGCGGCGCGCTCGAACAAAGCGGCGCACTCGAATAATCCGGCGCACTCGGGAATTCAGTCACAAGTTAACAATTAAAATCAATTAAACACTCGAGAAAACAAGCACACGCCACAATCATCAACACCAAAACAGGCGAACAACTAGTCACACAAATCACAAGCAGAAACAACCAAAAAAAAGTGCGCATGCACTGACGTACACAAGCGCGCGCGCACACACACACATACACAATCATTTTGATCATAAAGTTTCCTTTTTAGTTTTATATATGAGAAAATCTTCATTTGCTAAACTGCATATTTTTACTTTGCATATGTATTTTAAATGTTAATATGTTTATTCATCTTTTTATATGGCAAGTAAACCAGGTTCATTAAAAGAGTATAATCTTACGCATTTTGAACCAATTCTTTTTACAGTTTCACTAATGTTACAAAAATCTTAATTTCTTTGTATTGTAGCTTATAGTGAGGACTAACATATCTCCCTGAAACACTGACAGTCAATTCTTCTAGAACCGACAATGTTTTTCGATAAATACAATAAGGTATCCTGGAATTTTGTTTCTAATTTACGTCTGTCTCAAAATTCCATGACCGTGTGTTTAGTGAGATGCTACAAGAATACGTGACAGACATTAGTGAATTTCCAGAGGAATGAAATAGTTTCATTTTCCAGGAAGTGGCCACCCAGAATTTGGGTTTGGCCATTCCTGACTTTTCCAGAGGAAGGAAATGCCCTGATTTTTTCCAGTTTCCCACAGGAAGTGGCCACCCAGAATTTGGGTTTGGCCATTCCTGACTTTTTGAAATGCCCTGATTTTTTCCAGTTTCCCGGATTTTCCAGGAAGTGGCCACCCAGACCAATTTGGGTTTGGCCATTCCTGACTTTTCCAGAGGGAAATGCCCTGAGTTTCCCATGTTTTCCAGGAAGTGGCCACCCAGACCGATTTGGGTTTGGCCATTCCTGACTTTTCCAGAGGAATGAAATGCGCTGATTTTTTCCAGTTTCCCAGGAAGTGGCCACCCAGACCGATTTGGGTTTGGCCATTCCTGACTTTTCCAGAGGAATGAAATGCCCGGACTTTTTCCAGTTTCCCATGTTTTCCAGGAAGTGGCCACCCAGACCGATTTGGGTTTGGCCATTCCTGACTTTTCCAGAGGAATGAAATGCGCTGATTTTTTCCAGTTTCCCATGTTTTCCAGAAAGTGGCCACCCAGACCGATTTGGGTTTGGCCATTCCTGACTTTTCCAGAGGAATGAAATTCCCTGATTTTTTCCAGTATCTCATGTTTTCCAGGAAGTGGCCACCCTGATGGATTTGGCATTCCTAGAACAAATCTTAACGCGGGTGGAGTGCGTTGCAGGAGCTGCGGCCGATGAAGGGCGACCGCCAGGACCCGGAGGGCGGACCCGAAGCTGACCAGTTCACGGAGCTGCGCCTCAACCCCGTGCCGAAGACGGTGGCCATCAGGCTCCAGCAGCAGGCCGTCCGGCACACGTGGGCCGGCGGCGCAGACCTCTGATCACACTCTTTCAGGGCATCAGCTGACGTCACTGTAATGCCTCCGACCAGGTGGTCCTGGGTTCGAGTCCCGACGGCGGCAGGATTTGCGGTAGTGGCTATAAAGCTAGGTCGAATTCTGGAGACTTCTAGTGGCCTGTGGTGCTGATTGGTATTTTCCATGGGGACTCCGATCAACACCAGGCGAATGCCGGAGCAGTACCCTATCAAACGGGCCACGGACCGCGCGCGATCTTTCCGTCCTGTTCCTTGTCCGATTCTCTCCCCTTAGACACACACACTTACACTAAGATGCACTACACTACCGCACATGCCGGGAGACCGGTCGGGAGCTTAGTTTGTCCCGGCTGTGTCGGTGCTTCGCTGGAGGGAGATACCTGGTTGGGGAAAACCCTGCTACCCTGGATTAAGTCGGCGCCGGATCTCGCCAGCCAACGGGGGAAGGTCACCTCCAACCCCCGCAAAGAAAATATGCACTAAACTTACGGTACTAATGAACTTAACAGTTGATGCGCTCGGAATTATAGGAGCAGTGATCACCTCGTCGGGAATACAGATTGGATTGGGAGTAGAAGACTACACCGTCGGGGGACTTGTAGCTTACATTTTGTGTTCACTTGAGAATGGTCCGAAATATGACCCTTGGGGTATGCTCACCTGGCGCACACGTGATCACCTCGTCAGTCGACATAAGTGAGCTCTTCGACGGAAAGGTAGACTGCGTTGGATCTAGAAGGCTCAACGGCTTTGGGACTTTTGTAGGTTCCCTTGTGGGTTGAGTGGTTTCCTCTTTGCTTGGAAATAACTTGAGACGTGAATCTTCCTCAGACAAAACTGGCCGTAATTACTGACAGCGAACTACTGATTGTTTTTGTGAGGAAGTTGCATGCGAAGACTAATTAGAACATCGTAAATCATTTTGGTATTATGTATGTACTCTATGTCATTGGTTCTCCCTACACAACCTCAATACCGTGGTAGTAATTTTGAACCAAATACATTTGAACTTGCCCTAGGGGATATTCGTTTTTGGGAGTTTGCTCCCCTGTATCTCTTTTTGAGGGTGATTTTACCGAAAAGAAGCCGTGCCTATACTCTATTTTCATTCGTCATTACCGTCGATATTGTCGTTACAGTGCACCACATATTCTAGTATTCAAGTTGGGAGTTTATTTGCTCAGACTTTTTTCTTTACAAGACGTATAAACGTAAAAACTGCAATAAAACTTCTGTTATCCGTAGTCCAATTGAATCTCCAATTATCTGAATCGCTTTGTGAAGAAACAAGCAACGAGAAGTTACCAAACTGGGAAACTATATGTACATAATATTGCAATGTATTATTATATTTCTCTTGTTACGATAAAAGAAAAAATGCTAATTAATAAATTAATTAAATTAAAAAAGGTGTTTGCAAATTTGAATCATATATGAATGTATTTCAGTAAGATACCTTCACATATAATTTCTCTAGTGGCTTATCTTATGTAATATTACATTATTTACATTTTCTGTATTTTTTACCACAATTTTGTAAATTAACATAAATGTTTTATCAATGTCTGTCGTCTTTTCATCTAAATTTCTTAGCTTAATCTAAGCTTTCAACTTTTTCAATGATCCGAATCAGCCCCAAACCAGTTTCGTTCCTATAATTGGAGTTCTGCAGTATTCTCACTTCCCCAGGGTACCCGGAACTGAACCCCAAAATGACAAAGATTTACGATCTTTATAAGAACGCAATGACGGGGAAATAGACCAAGAGGTTCCCCGCCGCCCATCACTGTAGCACTCGACTTTTGAATCAGTACTTCCCACAAAAAGAACAGGAGCGGTGTTAACGGAGTGAACTAAGTTACTTCGAAGTGCGACAGTGATATGTTTTCCTGTGCTCGACTACTTTAGTGGACCCCAGACACTGAAAAAGCAATTTGATAAACTAATAGTCTGAATTGCAAGTAAATGCTGAAGGTTGTGGCAAAAGTCGAACTTTGCAAGTAATGCAGTATGTACGTCAATATACATGTTAATTCAGAAGAAAATATGAAAATGATATGTGCTTCAAAAATTATATTGCTGAAAGAGTATTTTGTCAAAAACGCCAAATGCACAGTTACAGCTATTAGTATTAAACATGTAAAAATGGAAATCATTGTCAAGATATCTGTAGTGCATATTTTCAATACTAATAAAAGTGAATTCAACGACATGTACCCGACATCGTTACAACAAAATGTAATATACGAATAGATACGATTTTTTTACAGGCTCCTCTTCAGGATCGCCGCAGTGTCCCTGGAAATATGTTATTCTTGCCCGCCGTTTACATTTGTCCCCGCACATGGTTTCAGGCAATGTATGTACAAGTCTTGCATCAAGTGACCGTTTTCATTTCAAAAACATTCTTATGATTATTACATAAAATCTATATTAATGTTCTCTCACTCTACAATGCTAAATAAATATTTATTTCCACCGATATTGAAATCACTGTATAATATTACTAAAGCAAAGCGGGTTCAACATTAAACGCGTTTTATACGGTTATTTTTTCATAAATTTTATCTTCAGAAAATGGATGGAAAAGGGAATGTTCATTTCTACGTGGTTTTTATTCGGCCCTAGGTTAACGAGATCTAGCGTTTCACGGTCATTTCGTTTTCTGCACGCAATCGTGATGAAAATATTTCCTCCGGACGCCGTAAAAAGCGCTGAAAATCAAAGAGCTTATCATCGCATCTGATGATATAAATTAAGTTTGGTTATTTTAGGACCGAGCACAGAATGATGCGACATTAGAACATACAAAATAATTTATTTCTCATCACTTTAATCACTTCATATTACAATTCGACACATTAGAATGATCTCAAAACTGCACAAAAGGAATACATAGCAAACGGGGAAAAGTTCCGTAAAATGGCGCCAGGAGCGCAGTAGTCAAATTGGACGGAATCGGAATTGAAAAATGAAGCATACCTCATTTTTCAATACAAATTACATTTCATCTAGCCCGTTATTTTTCTATACCGATGAAATATCATGAAAAAATGCCCGTGTATAACGCGCTTTACACCAATATCAAACATTTTCACTATACGGATAATGTTGCCATGTTACTATGGAAACCTCAAAAACAGCAACTAATGTACAGTAAACCAAATGATCGTAAGAGCAAAAGTGTGAAAACAGCAATGGAGAAATTAAATTTTCTAACTTCAGTGCCGTAACTGTCCAACACCTCTGGGTAAGTATTTTCAAAATGAATTAAAATCATATGTTTCTAAAAATACAGTTGTATCAATTATGAAAGGCATATGTTCCTTCTTCCTATGATAATAGTTTTCTATGATTCAACTTTGGAATTATCTATTAATAAGAGTAATTTTTCTGGAAACTAGAATTGTTTTGGGGGTTTTCTTTCTATAAATGTAATTCACTTTCATTATCCACGTAACGCACAGTGCAAAATGAATTGAACAGCAAGTGTTCACAATTTAAAATTATTAACCATTTGATGGTGATGTGAAATTATTCAACGATGAGATTCGTTTTGTGAGATCCAGATTTCAAAATTTTTAAATAATGATATAAGTGAAAATGTTAATCTCTCATATTTTTATAACTTTTATGTTTAAGATACCAGCTCATGTTGTTTTTTCAAATAATTAAAGCATTTTTCTGCAACTTAGAGGAATGTTCGGTGACAGAATTATACGTACAAACGGTAACTAATACATTTGTATCTTAAAATATCGTTTTCTATTGTCGGTTTAGACTCTTTATACCTAGTTATGTATAATTGTAAAGAAACATTTCTTCAGCAGAAAACATGTTCTTGGTATTTTAACTTGTGCATCCATATTAATTGTTTAATCTAATCTGTCAATTTCCTGTAAAATAACTTACTTATATTGCTTATGTAGATTTTTTGTAATGAGAAATTGTTACTGCCATCTAATCATTTTATTATTGTAATTATAGAAACTTGTAATACATAAAAATATGTTCGCTCCCTTAAGTAAGTCAGTTTTGATGAAAACTATTGATTCGTAGATAAAATTTACTTATTGGAAAGGGAAGTGATAATATTCCAATGAAGATATTATTGCAAAATCCATGTGGATGGCATTTGGACATTACTCAAAGAGGACACAGTATTCAGAAGGGACATTATTCAGAAGGGCATTTGGACATTACTTCAAAGAGGGCACAGAAGAATGTAAAAGAACCCAATCAACAGAGATAATGAAATAAATCCTTCCAGTTGAAACATGTAGTAGGTGACAGTCTAAAAATTTAACTTATACAACTTACTATCGAAAATTACTCCATTATCTAAAAATGTAGAAGAAACACTACTCGCAAATTTAAAAGAGTAAATTCAAGGCAGTAAAATTATCTACTCATACAGGTTTAAACAATCCGACGAAAAATTAAAAATTTAATGAAACATTACAAGCATTAGTAGTAGTTGGTTTCAGAGTCCCGATGATGGCAGAATTTTTGACACTAGCCAGATAGCTATGTCGAGTTCTGTGGCAGTCTGAAGGAGGATTCTACCGGCTGGCTGCTCTGGTCGGTAGTTTTCTTTAGATTTTCCGATCAATAGCAGGTGAATACCGAAGCACTACCTTACCAAAATGGCCACGGACCGCGCGCGATCTTTCCTACCTCTCTCTTGTCCTATCCTCACCCCTTACTCATACTTACACTAACACGCACTACACAACCACACATGCCGGGAGACCGGTCGGGGGCTTAGAGCTTGTCCCGGTGGGGGCGGTACCCTGCTGGAGGGAGATATGAGGTTCAAAAAAACTCCCCTAACCGGAGTAAGATCTAGGCGGAGCAAGATCACCGCCACCTCTCGAGCAAAAACATGCATTACACTTACGGGACGAATGACCTTACCCATGGACACGTCTGGAGCACTACTAATCAATCAACCACTACAAAATTACAGTTTGAAATGAGGCCAACACCAAACAAACACAACACGAACGCTGTGGAATATGCAGTAATACTAATCTTTCCTTTCATAAGATGACAAAAACAGGGGACAGGGGGGCTTGGTTGTGTTATTTCAGGGCCCTTGATATTGCCTCAGTCACGTCTACCAACATGCCCCCACGCTCAGAATCTCAGCTATCGCCACGGCCCCCTATCACGCAAGTAAGCACGCACGCACGCACGTGCCCGAACAAAAGGGGAATCCCGGAGAGCATGGGAGATGGAACCTCTCTCCTCTCACACTCGCGCATGCGCACTCGGAGGGAGATACCTAACTGGTCTACCTACAAAAGAACGCGCGCTCTTCTGGTTCGCAGACGAATGTGGTGGTGGAGCTTGGCGTTGGTGCTGGAGCTGGCGTTGGCGCAGCAAACGGTGATTGGAGTGGGGCTGACGGGCGTCTCAGAACTGGTGGGAAGCGGGGTCGCGGCAGAAGCAATGGTCACGGGTGGCGTAGATGTCGGGAAAGTGAACCGGGCTGGATTCGCGGCTGCTGTACATGTCGGGAAATCGGACCGCGATGGGATCACGGGTGCACATGTCGGGAAAGTGGACCGGGATAAGATGACGGGTGGTGTAAATCTTGGAAAAATGGTGCACGGTGGCATCACGGGTAGCGTAGATGTCGGGAAAGTGAACCGAGTTGAAATTACGGGTGGTGAAGATCTCGGGAATGTGATCCAGGATGGTGTCATGGCTAACACAGATGTCGGGAACGTGGTTCAGAAAGGTGTCAAGGGTAGCACAGATGTCGGGAAAGTGGTCCGGGACGGGGTCAAGGGTAGCAGAGATGTCGGGAAAGTGGTCCAGGACAGGGTCAAGGGTAGTACAGATGTCGGGAAAGTGGATCAGGATGGTGTCAAGGGTAGCACAGATCTCGGGAAAGTGGTCCAAGACGGGGTCAAAGGTAGCACAGATCTCGGGAAAGTGGACCAGGACGGGGTCAAGGGTAGCACAGATGTCGGGAAAGGGGACCAGGACGGGGTCACAGGAGATGTATCAGTGGAGACAGGTTCGCGGGTTGGGCTAAAGGACGGAAAGCAGTGGGAGATGGGAATCGACAAGTGGATCGCCGACTGGATGATGGGCGAGGGCTGGAACGAGGACTCATTCCGGAAGCAGGAAGGGAACGTGAGGCGGAGGAGCAGGAGCGAGGGAGCATCCGGGGGAGGGGTCGCCCACCGCAATGCAACCGCAGGCTGGCACGAGGACGCCGACCGGCAGGAGGGCGAGGGCGCCGCCTGGAAGCAGGAAGACGCGGACGGGGCGGCGCTCGCGCCGTTGAAGAACAAGGACGACGCGCACGCCGCAGAGTCGCAAGCCGGAGTGGGAAACGAGGTCGAGAGCCGGATCGGGGTGGGCATCGGGAGCGAGTTCCGCCCGTGGGGCGGGGGCGTGTATGAGGGGCGCGACGGTGGAGCGGGAGGACGCAGCAGGGTGGGCGTGGTGAAAGACGGGAGATCCGAAGCGACGATTGAGGACGAGGGCGTGGGCGAGAGTGAGGGTAGGGGTAGGGGAGAGGCTGGGGACGGGAGCGGAGGCCAGGAAGACGGTGAGGACGAGGACGGAGGTGGGAGCGAGGACAAGAGTGAGAGCGTGGCAGGTGGTAAGGGGGATGGTGAGGACCAGAGCGTGGACGAGGGCGGGGGCGAGAGCAGACTAGGGGGCGGGACCGGAGGCGAGAAAGATGGTAGGGACAAGGTCGTGGGCGATGGTGTGGATGAAGGCAGGGTCAAGGATAGGGCTGGGGACGTGGCTAGGGGGGATGGAGATGGTAAGGACGTGGGCAGGAGCGGGAGCGACAGCAAGGGCAGGGGCGTGGCCAAGAACGGGTCCGGGAGCGAGGTCGAGGGCGCGAGCAAGGGCAGCGGTGGGAGCATGGGTGTGGCAGGGGGCGTGGCTAAGACCGCAGGCGAGGGCAAGCGCGGCTGGTGCGCGTGGACGGCGTGGCGCGGGCTGTGCGAGGGCCGGCGCGGGGCGTTCCTCACGCGCCTGCACCGCCCCCACGTGACGTGCGTCTCGCTGACGCGCTGCGACCTGCGCGCGCTGCGCCCCGACCACTGGCGCCGCCTCGCCGGCCTGCGCGCGCTGCAGCTGCGCGACTGCGCGCTGCGCCCAGCCACCTCCTCCTCGACCGACACCCCCGACGACGAGGGCTGGGCGGCGCGGCTGGCGCGCCTGCTGGAGAGCCTGCCCGCGCTCAGCAGCCTGCTGGTGGCGCGCGCGGATCTCGGCGACGACGTGTTCCTCCTGGCGCGCGGCGCCGCCCCCTCGCTCGTCACGCTCGACCTCAGGTGCGACACGCGCCACCATTAGTAGTTAGTACCCTCCGTGTGCGTCAACTGCTAAGGCCATTAGTAAGCAAATGCAGTGCAGGTTTCTATCACAGCTGGTCTTGATCACGCTGGATGGCGAGATCCGGAGCCGGGTTACATGACGCCTTGCCGGGGGGGTTTTCCCAAAGTGGTAGGGTACGCCGCCCCAGGCAGGGACATATTCTAAGATTCTGACAGGTTTCCCGGCATGTGTGGTAGGGTCGTGCACGTAAGTAAGGGACAGGTAAAGGACAAGAAGGAAGCAACGTCGGCTGCTCTGATCGGTATGTTTCCGTGGTTTCTCCGACCAGAATGCCGGAACAGTACTCTAACAAACGGGCCATAGACCACTTGTGATCTTTTTAAATTTATTTTACGTCAAAAACCGTTAAAACCTGTGTGTGGCGTGTTATGGGGAGAAGTGAATTCTGTGCACGTTTTCAAAGTTCTGTGATCCCTACACTAAGCCATATACTACTTGAATTTTGAATTAAAAAACGCTCCGATGTAATGTAATAAAATCCATTTTCAAGGATAAATCAGCAATGAATTTTGGACTCTTATCCATGATGTCCTTCGTCAAAGAATAATACTTCCTGCCGCGACAACATGGAAACGATTATTTGAATAACTATATTTCCCACTAAAATCGAGGAGACGTACACAGATAATGAAGTTACATTTATGTCCAGAAGCAAAACAAGGGCCATCTTAGCATTTGCTTAATGGATCAGGGAAACTGGACGAAAAACCTGATCGAAATGAGGGTCATTGACCCAGAGGCTGCGGTACATTACTTGTTACTCTTTCTTGGCTCTTCCTTGCCCTATCCTTACTTACACACACGTACACTTACATGCACTTCACTACACAACACGTGTAAATACCAATCGGGAACTTCGAACTTGTCCCAGATGGAGTGTTGCTCCGCTGATGGAAGGTAAATGAGGATATGCACGGAAACCGACTTCTGGGACAGTGCCGGATCTCAGCATCAAGCGGAAAAGGAATACCGCCATCTCTAGATTTCAAAACATTCACCGCATTTACGAGACTAAAGACCATAGTAGTTGACATGCATGGAGATATTAATCAATCTATCACACTCAAAGTTGGCCACATCCATCCATCACTGCTTCACTATTATCCCTTCTTCTTTCAATGGTTGACCTCGTTATTTCAAACTCTCGTTTTTCTCATTTTCTCCTCCCTCGCTTTCTCTGTTTCTGTGATTTCCATTTACTTTTCAGTATTTTTATTCAGGCTTTTGCCATCCTCTCTCCCTTTTCTCTCCATTGTTCTCCTCACTCGACGACGCAAGGATCACATCACCCAACTTCCCTCTCTCCCTATAGAACCCATTTCCACTCTTAGTGCACGCTTCTTTACTCTATTTTCCTCTTTTTCGCGCTACGTTTTCCTCCCTCAATCACCACACTCGTTTTCCTTACTCACTAGCTTTTTACTCTTTCAATAGTACATATTTTAAAGAAAATATTGTAATGCTGCAGCAAAACGGGGACGACTTTTCGACAGAAAAATACGTTTTACGGGTCACTGAAACAGAAAAGGTGAATTAATCTTGTTCCCTGGACGTGATATAGTCAGACTAGATTTATATGTCCCTGATACCGAAAACCCGGTCGATGGCAAAACGCATGGCGACAAACACGTAATTTGTGTTTGAAGATGTGATAGGTTTTGGGACAATTTTGAGTGAGCGTTAGAAATAATGCGAGGAAGCATGTGTTATTGTAACACCACTAGTTTGTTTTAAATTTTGGCAGAATTTTGAGTGAACGTTATTAATAATACGGGGAAGCATGTGCTATCGTAACGCAACTAGTTCGTTTTACGGTTTGGCACAATTTTGACTAAACGTTAGAAATAATGCGAAGAATCTTGTGCTATCGTAACGCAACTAGTTTGTTTTACGGTTTGGCACAATTTTGAGTAAACGTTAGAAATAATGCGAAGAATCATGTGCTATCGTAACGCAACTAGTTTGTTTTACGGTTTGGCACAATTTTGAGTAAACGTTAGAAATAAAGCGAAGAATCATGTTCTATCGTAACGCAACTAGTTTGTTTTACGGTTTGGCACAATTTTGAGTAAACGTTAGAAATAATGCGAAGAATCATGTGCTATCGTAACGCAACTAGTTTGTTTTACGGTTTGACACAATTTTGAGTGAACATTAGAAATAATGCGAGGAAGCATGTGCTACTGTAACATCACTAGTTTGTTTTACGTTTTGGCACAATTTTGAGTGAACGTTAGTAATAATAGGAGGAAGCATGTGCTATTGTAACGCAACTAGTTTGTTTCAGTTTCTGGCACAATTTTGAGTGAACGTTAAAAATAATGCGAGAAAGCATGTGCTAATGTAACGCTACTAGTTTGTCGTTTTGCTTTCTTTGGGTTGAGTTGTCTGCGCGCGCAGGTGGAACGGCGTGCGCCGCGTGGGCGCGCGGTCGCTGCGCGGGCTGCCGCTGCTGGAGCGCCTGGACCTGCGCCACAACGCCATCGCCGTCCTGGAGGCCGGCGCCTTCGCCGAGCTGCGCAGCCTGCGCCGCCTCGACCTGGCGCACAACCTGCTCGCGCTGCCACACCACCCGGAGCTGCTCCTGCTGCGCCCGCCGCTCACCGACGACCTCCATGCCGCCGCCGCCGCGCGCAGCGTCTGCCAAGTCTGTCCGCCCGGGCGCAGCCGCCGCCTCCCCCGCCGCCGCCCGCGCCTCATGTAAGCTGTTTCACGCCGCGGCGGCGCCACCCGGTGGCGCCACTTGGCGGGGCCTCAGTGCGGCGCCACCAAGCACTGCCACTCGGCGGCGCCACCCGGCGGCGCCACTGGGCGGCGCCACTGGGCGGCGCCACTGGGCGGCGCCACTGGGCGGCGCCACTGGGCGGCGCCACTGGGCGGCGCCACTGGGCGGCGCCACTGGGCGGCGCCACTCGGCGGCGCCACTCGGCGGCGCCACTCGGCGGCGCCACTCGGCGGCACTTCTGGGTGGCGCCGCCTCTGCTGGCTAAGCGTTGGTTTAAATGGAGGTAGTCACATGAGCGGCGCAGTGGCGTTGCCATGACGGTTTGTAATGCACTACCGACGCCATAGCGGCTCTACCTAGCACCACTGCGTTGAATTAAATAGACGCATTCGCTCGAAGGGTGTACTGTCGCTTCTGTGGCGGCTAACGGAGCACGCGTGGTCGTGATCGTGGTGGTGGTGGTTGTGGCTGTCCATGTGGTGCTGTTGGGAAAGTGTTGATTTAATTGGAGAATAGATCGATTCCGATCGGAGCAGAACAAATCGATTCCGATCAGATTGTTTCCCGTCGTATTGTTTCCGGTCGTATTGTTTCCGGTCGCATTGTTTCCAGTCGTATTGTTTCCGATCTATTGTTTCCGATCGTATTGTTTCCGATCGTATTGTTCCCGATCGTATTGTTCCCGATCGTATTGTTCCCGATCGCATTGTTTCAGATCGGATTCTTTCCGGTCGTATTGTTTCCGATCGTATTCTTTCCGGTCATGTGATTTCCAATGAGATCCAACCCATTCCGATCACATTTATTCCGATTCACTTGGCCCTGTTACGGACCAACCCGCCCCCGCCCGCAGGTGCTCGGCGCGCGCGCGTGCGGCGTGCGCGGCGGGCGCCGAGGCGGACGTGGCGCTGTGGCGCGACCTGGCGCGGAGCCGCGAGGCGGGGGCGGGGGCGGCCGTGGCGCTGCGCCTGGTGGGCAACCCGGTGTGCGAGCGCCTCCTGGCGGCCAATCGCTCCTCGGCTGCGCCGCCCCTCGTCGAGTTGGCGCCGCCGGGCCGCAACCTGAATGCCGCTGCCTTGGCTGTCGCCGCAGCCGCCGCCCCCGGGTGCCGCGTGCTGGCGCCCGGCCGCTGCGACGACCATGCGAGCCGCAGCCGATTCCTGCTCGCCGCCTGCCACACCGAACGGGTAGTTTAGCCGGTTGTTTGTGTATTCATGTACTTATGTAACTATGTTCTCATTTGTTCATGTATTCATTTATTCTAGTATTCAGATATTCAAGTGAGAAGGTGGGTTAATGCGAGGACGGGGCGAGTAAGAGAGAGAGAGGCGAGGGAGGTGCGAGTGCAAGAGTGGGGTAAGCGCGAGGACGGGGCAACTGCGAGAGCGGGGCGAGAGCGGGGGCGAGTGCGGGGGCGAGTGTGGGGGCGAGTGCGGGGGCGAGTGCGGGGGGCGAGTATGGGGGCGAGTGCGGGGGGCGAGTGCGGGGGTGAGTGCGAGCGAAGGTGGGGCGAGTGCGAGGACCGCGCTTGTGCGGGGCGAGTGTGGCGAGTGTGGGGGCGAGGCGAGTGCAATTGGAGGGCGGGGGAAGACAGAAAACGGGGCAAGGCGAATGCTGAGCTCTTTGGGTGGGAGGCTCTTGGGGGTATTTGATTGGCGATTCCGTGCGCGTCATCTACTAAGATCATTAAACCTGTAAGTGTATGGATGGCGCCTGGATTAGATAGCGGTGTAAAGTATTAGGGATAGCTTGTGTAGGGGAAGGCGGGCATGGCGTGTGAAGGGACTGATGGTGTGGATAGTGTGTGTAGGGGCTAACGGTGTGGATAGTGGGTGGAAGGGATGGTGGTGACGAGCGTATGACGGTTTGAATGGTGTGGTGGGGGAGGCTGACGACGTGGATGGTGTGTGGGGTGAGGGCTAAGGGCGTGGTTAGTGTGTGTAGGGGCTGACGGTGTAGTTGGTACGTGGAGGAGATAACGGGAATGGCGTGTGTAGGGGCTGCCGGTGTGGATGGTGTGTGTAGGGGCTGACGGTCTGGATGGTGTGTGTAGGGGCTGCCGGTGTGGATGGTGTGCGTGTGCGTAGGAGGAGGGTGCGGGCGGCGCGTGGGCGGAGGTGCCGCCGCCGGACGCGGAGGGGGCGTGGCTGACCGAGCTGCGCGACCCCGCCTCCAACGCCTACGCCACCGTCTGGGACCGCGTGCTGGAGCTGCGCAGCATCGAGCGGCAGCGCCGGCGGCAGCTGCGACCACGCGGGCGCCTTCGCGGCGAGGACGAGGACGGGGACGAGGAGGACGAGGAGGACGACTTGGACCATGGTGGGAAGAAACCAGGTACAATGTACTATACTGCGGTTCTTACATAGCTGGACCTCAAGGTCTCTGAAGGCCCGTCACCACGGGAGCATTAGCCACGGTTTTCCGCGTTTTTTTCAGTCAAGCGACACTACGTATACTGCGGTTTTTGCATAAATAGACCTCAAGGTCTCTGAAGGCCCGTCACCACGGTAGCATTTAGCCACGGTTTTCCGCGTTTTTCTCAGTCGAGTCACACTACGTATACAGCGATTTTTTCTTAGCTGGACCTCAAGGTCACTGAAGGCCCGTCACCACGGTGGCATTTAGCCTCGATTTTCCGCGTTTTTCTCAGTCGAGCCACACTACGTATACTGCGGTGTTTACATAGCAGGCTAGAGGAGCAAGGGGTCGAGACTGATGGACCGGGGTGTTGAGGGGGGAAGGTAGGGTGAGGCGAAAGAGGAGAGAGCTAGGTGAGAGGATGTTGGGTGTGTTTAGAGGGGCGGGCAGAGGGGTGACGGCACGGATAGGGGTGATGTGGGAGGCGACTGGGGTGTTGGGGGGAGCGAGCGGAACAGGGGCGGGGGGGGGGACTAGGGTGGTATAGAGCGATTTTCCTAAGGATGAGCCAAAGTGACAAAATAAATTAAGGTTCTGTGGCCGTCGTGTCCTTGAGCCCATTAGACTCCCTTTCCGCATTCGTTCGTTTGCAGTTAGCTAAATTGTAAATGGCTTCGACACTTCCTTTTGTCGTGTCCTCGTTCGACAAAAATATATTGCGCTGCGTGGAATGATTGAAATTAGGAAGTGCAGTGTAATGAGCTATTCTGTAAAAATTATTTTTTTATATAAACATATTAAATTCACTTTTTGTGTGATAAATATTATGTTTATTTTAAAACCGCGACTTAAATGCGAAATACGTACCGGTGCACGTGTTTCCGGCTTCAAATCATTTTTCTTTCTATTGACATTCGTGGCAGTTTCCTTTAACTGGTAGTGAGGGCATGTTAAGAGATTTCCCACCAACGTAAGTAAATAAAATATTTCCCGGACTCGCGTACGTGCATATACCTCAGGGAAACTCTTAAGATTTCTGCATAGGGATGTCTTCACAGAAGCCATTAGCACTTTACGAAGGGGCGTGGCTGAACAGCTGTCGCGGCGGAGGGATACTTCTCTGAAATACATGTGATGTTCACTTTTTTTCGCGAACTGTCACTTTGGCTCATCCTTAGGAAAATCCTTCTATAGTGGTGGTGGTGGCAAGCGGTGTGTTGAGAGGGGGGCGTGTCTGCGTTGCGCAGAGGGTCGTCCGCTGTGGCAGCGGGCGCGAGCGCCGCCGCCGCCTGGCCGCGAGGCGCCCATGTCCTACAACGAGTTCCAGGCCATCGTGTTGAAGGACTACCTACAGCGCATGGAACAGTGGGGGTTCTTGAGTGAGTATCGTTTGCGTTGTTCAAGCCCACAATTTTAACGCCGGAATAGATCCGGTCGGTCCCGTCGGTCCCGTGTGTCCAGTCGGTCCCGGGTGTCCGGTCGGTCCCGGGTGTCCGGTCGGTCCCGTGTGTCCGGTCGGTCCCGTGTGTCCGGTCGGTCCCGGATGTCCGGTCGGTCCCGTGTGTCCGGTCGGTCCCGTGTGTCCGGTCGGTCCCGGGTGTCCAGTCGGTCCCGGGTGTCCGGTCGGTCCCGGGTGTCCCGTCGGTCCTGTATTCCATCGGTCCCGTGTTCCGTCGGTCCCGTGTGTTCCGTCGGTCCCGTGTGTCCCGTCGGTCCCGTGTGTCCCGTCGGTCCCGTGTGTCCCGTCGGTCCCGTGTGTTCCGTCGGTCCCGTGTGTCCCGTCGGTCTCGTGTCCCGTCGGTCCCGTCGGTCCCGTCCCGTCGGTCCCGTGTGTCCCGTCGGTCCCGTGTGTCCCGTCGTGTCCCGTCGGTCCCGTGTGTCCCGTCGGTCCCGTGTGTCCCGTCGGTCTCCAGTGTCCCGTCGGTCCCGTGTGTCCCGTCGGTCCCGTGTGTCCCGTCGGTCCCGTCGGTCCCGTGTGTCCCGTCGGTCTCCATCGGTCCCAGTGTCCAGTCGGTCCCGTCGGTCCCGTGTGTCCCGTCGGTCCCGTGTGTCCCGTGTGTCCCGTCGGTCCCGTGTGTCCCGTCGGTCTCCAGTGTCCCGTCGGTCCCGTGTGTCCCGTCGGTCCCGTGTGTCCCGTCGGTCCCGTGTGTCCCGTCGGTCCCGTGTGTCCCGTCGGTCCCGTGTGTTCCGTCGGTCCCGTGTGTCCCGTCGGTCCCGTGTGTTCCGTCGGTCCCGTGTGTCCCGTCGGTCTCCAGTGTCCCGTCGGTCCCGTCGGTCCCGTGTGTCCCGTCGGTCCCGTGTGTCCCGTCGGTCCCGTGTGTCCTGTCGGTCCCATGTGTCCCGTCGGTCCCGTGTGTCCCGTCGGTCCCGTGTGTCCCGTCGGTCCCGTGTGTCCTGTCGGTCCCATGTGTCCCGTCGGTCCCGTGTGTTCCGTCGGTCCCGTGTGTCCCGTCGGTCTCCAGTGTCCCGTCGGTCCCGTGTGTCCCGTCGGTCTCGTGGGTCCCGTGTGTTCTTCTAATTGTGTGTAAATTCTCTCAATGTTAACACTAATTTATTAATTTTACCTTCAAGTTAATCATGGGTTTCGACATACATTTTACTCTTTACATGTTGCATGTGGACGTGTATCTCTATATTCGTATTTTCAGAATCACGATTCATGGAAGTTCTATTGATAATAAACAATTACTGAATTGATGGCAATTAATGTAAATTACCAACCTTTCTCAACAATAAAAATTTAACATTTATTCTTATGTATTTACAACGTCTCTTGAGCTCATGGATAATTACTTTTTTTTATACAAACATTGAAATACCGTAAGGTTTTGAATATAGCTCGTAAGCTAACTACAATTCCTTCTCAGATGACTTCTCAGTTTTATCAGCAAAGTGTTGTCGGTGGAAATGTCCTTGATATCCCTATTATCGCGTTCTTGCTTATCATTTGAATAAATGAAAAATTTTCACAAAGGTCCTCAACGATTTCGTATTCAATAGGATTTAATGGTTTCCATGAAATCAATTGGCGGTTTCGACTTGTCCTAGCTGTGCTTCGTATAAAACGCCTAGGCGCGACTGTCTATCTTCAGCTACTTCTCGAAAACAACTCCCATCTACGGAGCTATCCTAATATACATTCCCACGAACACGGAGTCTATTTGAATTCAATTTTCCGACTGCGTTAATAAAAATTACAATTACAATCCAATACTAATATTGGCACAATATCAGACTAATCGGAAGTTCCCATCTCCTTATCATTTAAATAATATCCCAGGTTATGCTGAAAAACTATTTGCACCTCACCAATTGCTGAGATGTATACTCTTCAATATCTCTCTTGAGAGTGATTCCTTGCGCCCTTCGACAAGATCACGGCTTTCAATGCCCTCTCCACTCCTTTTGCATGTAATGTGTTCGGAGCCGTGTCCCCACATCTGAACAGCACTATGACACCAAGTATGGAATATTACACATTGTTTATTGATTGCTCTAAGAATGTATATTATTTTATTTCCGAACTTGCGAATAATTCCATTATCACTAACGCTGGATGCCGATTTTAGCATTCAAATTAAACCGGTGTTTTTGGATTATCACTATATATATATATATATATATATATATATATATATATATATATATATATATATATATATATATATATATATATCCGCGTAGTACAAGTCCCTATTAACAAAAGTGTAACAATACAAATGTTAGATACACTTTCAATTTCCGAACGCTTCTGCCTTAGGAAATTGTGATGTTTTAGACGTAATTTATCTCGTCTGTAAGCCTGCAACTATTTCTGATGCGCAGGCAGGGCGGAGCTGCAGCTGGATGACGATGTGCCCGAGTCGCTGGCGCAGTTTCTACTGAACGCGACGAAGGTAGGCAGAAGGAAAAGCCAACTCTCTGTACGTAGGGTGCTGGCGGCAACTGCACAGCGAAGTTTAGATTTACTTTGTCGATTTCCACGTACTTAGTATAATAGTATATTGTTCAACGAGCGTCGAATAGTAGCTGTTATTTACGAGTTGATGTTAACGACACGAGCGAGTGTCGTAATTTGTAAGAGTGAATAATAGTCATTACGCGCGAGTAGAAGACTATACTTTCCTTACGACTTTAAAATTGATGTTTTAAAAATGGTAAACGAAATCATTTCAAAAGTTTTAATTTTTTTAAATAGTGTTACATTAATTGTACTTTTTATTTCATTACTTGCATATTTTATTACATTAACTACAAACAAGTTAACAAAACAAGGATTACAAACAAAATAGTCTAGATTTACCTTTTGGAGAAATTAATTGTGAAATTAGGGCAAATGGTAATATTTATTATCTAGGGAGTTGACTCTTGATTTGAGGCAATTTCATTCAAAATATTAGAACCAGTAGTATAAGATGTTTCTTGTATTCGAGTATTTTGAAAGATAGCTGTGTTATTTTCTACTGATCGCAGTAGAGTGTTTGCGGTAGACATTTTGTTTGACATTGAATCATCCAAAAAGCCTCCGCTACCACATAACTTCCTAACATTCACCAACTCACATACAGCTGGTGCCCTCTGTAGGCGACTGCGATAACCCTCAGTCGTGTATAATGAACTAACACGAATGTGATTGGTCAATAGCCGTGCGAGAATAATTTTGCAGAAATGCATACATTCTGGAGTAGTCGTAAAAGAAGAAAGTTATTTAATGATGCAGCAAAGAACTCCACTTAAAATACAAAAATACTCTATTGGTTGTTAGGTAGAAGCTCAAGCTTAGATAATAGTAGCTAGTAAGCTAGAAGTAGTAGTAGTAGTAGTAGTAGTAGTAGTAGTAGTAGTAGTAGTAGTAGTAGTAGTAGTAGTAGTAGCAGCAGCAGCAAGAATCTTAGACAATAAATTACTCCTTTATAAATCATTCTTAAAGCTTGTTTGGACTTCCTGCATGCAGCTCTAGGGCACCGGTAGCAAATCCAATAAACAAATCATTCAAAGATTTCACTCCACAATATTAATAAACATTGCCAATGTCTCTTGGTATGTTCGAAATGATGTAATTCACTCTTATTTTAAAATGCCAACAGATCCCGAAAAAATAAAAAAATAAAATTGTTGTAAATATATTCAAAAATTCTAATGTCCTACAAATACTTAAGCCACAAACTTCTTAGTTAATACTTTGAAAATTAAAAAATTCAAACTTTGAGATTTGCTTCACAGATTTTCAAGTGTAGTTATATGTGTAATCAACTGTAGTAATGGAGAGATACTAATTACTACGGATTAGAGTAATACGGAGATACGGAGTACTATCTAGTCAACTAATTTACTTATTGTTCTTATGCATAAATAGATTGTAAATAAATGCTTAATTAAAAAACTAGACGCCTCGAAACTATAGTTCGTACCTTCACAAAACTTCAGAGCATGCATGAAAATCAATTATTATCTCAAATTTATCATCAAAGAAGATAAGCAAGCTCTCGTTATCACTCTCCTACGTAATCTAACATCCTGTCCTGAAGCAGAAAAATACTGAATATGTATTGTACGCGCACTTGTTCTCGAGCCTCGGAATCCCTACCCCCAATCTCTTCACCAACATTGGCCGAATAAATAATAGCACCGAATGCTGTCTAAATCTGATACCACAAATATTCGCTCCCGTGTAATACAAACTACTTTGCATCGAAAAGCGAACTTCGGATTTGATATAAAAATACAGTCGTCAAAAAACCTAACCTCCCAATCCTCTCGTATCAAGCGAATTGCGGGCTAAGAGAAATTGTGTGGATGTCTCAGCTGGTTCCTGCGTTTAATATGGTTACAGGAAGTCCCTCAGGAATTTGTGATATCAGAAACATATGACATCAAAGTCGTGATGTGACGTCAAAGACGCGATGTGACGTCAAAAACGCGATGTGACGTCAAAGACACGATGTGACGGGGTCAATCCATGACATCAAAGACATGATATGACATGAAATATACGACGTAAACCTGTTAACTAAAGCGTTCACAAGCTCCAAACTTTTACGTATAAATTTATCTCAAAATTCTACCAAAGACGAATCAGATTTCAGCATTAAAAATACACAACGAAATCCGAGAGAAGCAAATTGAATGTCGATTTCCGATTGTGTTCTTTGTTACGTAATTTATCATTATGTAGCGAACTAGTTAGCGAACGGTTTGGGCGCGAGTAGTGAATTCAGAGTTAGAATTTGGACAAATTTTCTTCTGACCTGAACTTGATATGGCGAATAAAATTAATACATTCGACGAATTACTCGCAAATTTGATACAAAAAAATCATTTTTTAAATAATAAAGAGAATGGGAGGTCTGGTACAACAGCTACTCGTATACACGAAAGGCGATACAGAAATTACAGAAAGAAGAAAAGTAAGAAACCTTCGATCGATCAACCTTCAAGAAATTGAATTCTCATTGGTCCGTTGTGAATGCTCGTTTTTACGTATAAATTTAACGCTTGACTTTACAGCATAAGGTTACGGTTAAGTTCGCGGTAGAAACTGTTCGTGATCCGATTCGCTCACGCGCGCTGTTGATTCCGAGAATGAGTCACCCGGGCCGCGGCCACTGTCGTCAGAGTGTGCGAGGCCGACGCGCACTTTCCCGTGGAAAGTGACGCTTCGCTACGCGTGTCCAAGTTGAGGGCGAGGCTCGGTTGATTGATTGATTTTTTCATGTTTCCGGGCGCGTCAACTGCTCTGGTCATTAGTCCCGTTAGTGTAGTGCATGTTTTTTTCTCGGGAGATGGCGGTGATCTTTCCCCGCTGGATGGTGAGATACGGCGCCGACCTACCGTCGGCTAGTGGGGTTTCCCCCTAACCAGGACTCTCCCACCAGCGGGGCACCGCCCCAGCCGGGACAAGCTCTAAGCTCCCGACCGGTCTCCCGGAATATGTGGTAGTGTAGTGCATGTTAGTGTGTGTGTGTGTGTACGTGTGTAAAGGGAGAGGATAGGACATGGAAGAGCAAGGACAGATTGCGCGCACTTATTATTTGTCTATGGGCGGGAGAGGCGGTGAATGCGTCGACGGCGGGCGCACCGAAGGCCATCACGGCGAAGGGGCCGGAGGAAGCGGAAGCGGACGGGGCGGACGAGAGCGCGTGGTGGGGGCTGACGCCTCTGGGCGGGGTGGCGATGGTGGCGCTCCTGGTGGCGGGCTTGGCGTTGGCTCACGTGCGACGCACGCGGCGGCGGAGACGGCGTGCGACGAAACGGAGGCGCGACGGAGAGCAGGTACTACTCAACAGGACAGCCTTGTGATATGAACCTTTTTAATTAATTCGCGAACGTCCGTCTCAATGGGGCTCGTGTCCTCTGAAATGCGCTTTCCGCAGTTAAAAAGATTCATTTTATACGACGGAAGATGTAACAATGAACTAATGTGATCGGCCATTATATGAAAATCGAAGTATAAACAGCGGTTTTATTAAAATCGATATTCCCCATTTGATCTGACTGATGTCCAGCCCCTTAAATTTGAAAAGGATCTACCCGTTTTATTTGGGGTATTTTAAATGAAGTCTGTAGAACAATAAACACTTTCTGGAAAATGGCTGTCACTCTTTCCTTTAAATTCTTGGTTTGAATAGATATAAGAGCTTTTATAAAATGGTTCTTAGGGAGGACTTTCAGAACTAAAAATTGAAAAATTAATAATTGTTTTCAACGACCTAAGCTACACTACTGAAGGTATTTTTTTAACGAAACATGTTCTTCAAAATTATAACTTTCAATAATTTATTGTATACGTAAGTAGTTTTCGCGAAACTCTGAGTAAAATCCTTGCATCTTTTTGCAATCTATGTCGACCGGGAAATAAGATAGTTAACTAGTGATCGTCCAGAATGAGCTTGATATTTCATTTTCTGCTTTGTTGTCGCTTGCCCTCAGCTGCAGAAAGCCGGTGCAACCAAGATGGACGCCACTTTCGTATTCAACTTGGAGCCTGAAGAGGAGAGGAAGAGTAGGAGGATACAGCAACTCAGACGCCTGCTGGCGAGGGTGGCGGACCCAGATGTGCCGACGACAGCACAGGTCGTGAAGAGGAAGGAGGAGGAAAACCAACACCAAGACGAGTACGACAGAAGCCCCAAAGAACCATCGCCGCCCGCGGTCCCGAAAGGGTCGGACGAGACCAAAAGGATCGTTTAGACGAGTACGTTATATTTCTCTCCGTTTTCCCCAGTAGACTGAGAGAGAAACTTCGCGTTTCAGCTGTTAATGAAACGATTCTTTCCTGACGTCTCCTGAAAGATTGAGAAGTCCGCACCACTTCGTCTCGTTTTGAAACACTGTTTTTAACGCGAGGACAAGACACGGGATAAAGCAGCAGATCGCTAGATGACGAATTTGTTTTCGGAAAGATTGAAAGTACGTTGTGGAACCAATAGAGATTTTTAACCGAAGAGTATTCGTTCTAAACCATGTATTTCAGAGGCAAGGAGAAACTTATGATTTCTGAGGAAACACAAGCCTGTGAAATTATGGATTGTCAAAATTTTGGAAACCACCTGGAAATGAAAAGGACGGCGAGCTGAAAAATTTACATTTTTCGGAATAGCGTACATTGACCCTTTCTTCCGCCATTTTAGTCCTTAGTAAACATTAAAAACTCATACGTGGATGTAATGTGTATTTCAAACAACTTATTATAAAGTATTACTGACACATTGTTTTGTGTTTGTTTTTGTTAAATTTGTAGTACATTATTATTCATAGGTGATAATTCAGTTTTGACAAACTTCAAACGTTTAATTCATAAATTACACTTTCTAATTTGTGGTTAATTTTCTATATTATTACATCTGTTTATCTGTCAACAATATTTTTTCTGAAGATAAAACTGCAAAAGCCTTGTGATTTGTAGTGTTATACAGGCAGAGCGGGCGCTATTGAAGAAACTTTCTGCAATAGCGCCCGCTCTGTCTTTGAATTTTCGTGTTTAATTTCTCCTTTCAATGTTTCTTCATTTGTTTCCTTTATCCTCGATATGTTTATTCTCCAGCTATTTCACCACAGGATTTGTATTAGAAGATTGGTGGGAAACGAATGTCTCAATGAAAAAGTACCACCTGACAATTTGCTAGTTACGCATCGTATGCTAGTTACGTAGTACCGAGTAAGTTAAGGAATTCTGCAGCAAAGTACAGCTTTGTTTAAGAGAACCACTTCTATTACAGGTCCCTAATAAAAAATATGGAACACCCTTGTTCTTAGATAATAAATAACTTCCTCTAACACACTATGGTCACAATCCACATTTTTTGGATCCTTGTTATCGAAGAATTGGTTTATGGAAGAACATCTGTCCGGCCGCTAGCGGCTAAATCGTAAACAGAATTTTCACCAAAATTGATATTCTTTGATAGACGCAGCTAATGTCGTGGATCCTTGGATTTGAAAAGATATTTTGATTTAGAGGGTACACTTTTTGTAGACTTCAGGATTTTTCAAAATTTTGACAATTTTCCTTGTATTTTCTCGAAAATCTCTCCACAGTTTTTGTTTAAAGTTTTTTTTTTCTAAAATGGAGCAAAGTACACTTGTAGAAATGCCTCAGGTGTGAATTTCGTTGGATACTCTGAAGTTATGATATTTGTAAGTAAATAAATTTTTGTCGGTGTCTTCCTACAATACTGAAGCTAAAGATTGTTTTCTTAATGAAATCTGTTCATAAATAGAACTTCGAATAGTGGCACGTACAACTGTTTTCAAAATGTGATTAATTTTCGTGCATTTGAGTGAATTAAAGTTTGTAAATAAATAAATAAATTTTAAAAACTAAGATTTATTTCAAAAACTGTTCCAATTTTTTCTTTAAATTTTTCTCTTCTATATCAAATGTTTCTTTTAAAAGTGGCTCAAGTGGGATTCTCGTTGATTTCTCTGAAATTTCGAAAATTTAAAAGGTCAAAAATGTTTTCGATGTATCATACAACTACAATTTTCACGACTGAGGTTGATTTCTTAATAATTTTTTTAATCACATATCTAAATAATTTCATGTAATGATTTGGAAGTAGTAGTTTTCGTGTATTTTTCAGTGAAATAGACACAGCTTTCAGATATTTGGTGGTTATGCTACTGACTTGCTAAACCAAATTACATCGTTCGAATTCTAGCGTGGTAAAAAATATTTTTGCTGGTTCAAATAGTATTATAATATTACGTTACAAATAATGCGAGAAAGTACATACTGTTATTGCACTACTAGTTGCTCGCCCATAATTATTATTTTCAGTGCTCTCCCACATGTGTGCCTTTCGAAACTTCAATAATATTCAAGATCTATTTTTCGTCGATTGATTACTATACCCAAAGCTTTGAGCTTGTCCCCGCCGAGGTGGTGCCCTGCTGGTGGGAGATACCAGGTTGGGGAAAACCCCACTAGCCGACGGTACGTTGGCGCGGGATCTCGCTATCCAGCAGGACAAGATCACAGTCACCTCCCGAGCAAAAAACATACACTACATTTACAGGACTAATGACCTCGGCAATTGATCCGCCCGAAATCACTAGTAATCAATCATTTCTATACCTAAGAGAACGTAAAATACACTGCAGAAGGAAACGAGTGTGAAAAAGAAAGAGATAGCAAAACAGATCAATGAACTATCACAAGGACAAGTTTTACTTTTCATTTTAATTATAGTTTTTTACTTATAGTTAAAAGCAGTAAATACTGAATGTGATGATTGGTTGAAAAGGAGACAAACCTCAAATAAAAAGAAATGATTCTAAAATTTACTAATTACTGCTTTCTTGTCTAAAAGCACAGTGCCCATTTTCATTCCTGTGAAAATTATTCAAATGGAGCAGTCAGATAAGATAGTAGATAAGCGCACGTATCTCATTTACTTATCTAAGAAAGTTATTCCTATGTTTGGCATCAGGTGGCAGCACAAGCCAGTGGCCGCGCAACAACTTTTTTTAATTAGTTATTTAAGGTCGTGTCAACATCTAGGTCATTAGCGACCACTATTGGTGTTAACGGTATGGAAACTATGAAGATGAAACGATATGGTGATGATAAGGGGTGAAAGGACGAACACAAATACAACCATGCCCGAGGCGGGACTCGAACCCGCGACCCTTCGGTCCGTGATCACTACGACACCACGACCTTAGCGATCTCGGCCACCGGGCCGACGCAACAACTTTTGTTGACCAATGGATTGAAGAAATGGGGATAGAGTGGGTATATTCGTTACAAAGACGGCAATTAGAGTATTTAAAGTAATGCCCTATCTGGAAAATCATATTCAAACCTGCAACTGGCGAGGAAGGTCAGGAAATAATTCAATTCTAAGATTTATCCTCTACGTATTCACAAATTTTTCATTATATCTTCATTAATCTTTGCTCTCATACATCTTTGAGAGATATGTATTATCTCAGATTCCTATTTAAAATTGCTCCTCACATTTTGTAACGTATAACTGGCTAATTTCTTGACTTGGGATGCACGCTGACTTGTCTCTCTGACGTGACGAATCTTATTTTATTAAAATGAATTTCTTCTCATCAACTGTGTCAGTCTAAATAGTAACTAATAAGATAAACATTTTTAATGTCTTAAAATACTCTAAATCTTTCATTCGAATATCTTTGGAAAGTTGTGGAAGTAGTATCTAAAAAAATAGTTACATACGGTATGATAAATGAGTTTCACATTACACAAACATTAGTTCGCAACTTTCTCCATAATTTTGTATTCGCCGCTATTTTACATCTTTTTAACTTTCTCGAGTTTGAGGTGCCTCTTGTGAAGGACTTGAACCTGCCCCAGCCATTCCTTTACGTATTATCGTAATACGTATAACGTATTACGTAATATCGTATTACGTATTACGTAAAAGCTTTGCTCGTGGCACATAGCGAAGTCGTTAGCCTTTCACCGCTGAGATCCGGGTTCGAATCCCGTCGAATCTCATGTGAAATTTGTTCCAACAAAACGAGTTTGGCTGCTTCACAAGGGCTAGTCCAACCGCTATGAAGTGTCCTAAACCCTACCCCTATCCTTATTCCTTCCCAATTCTGGCCGATGGGTAGTGGCGGAGGAGGCGCGTACGCGGAGATGCTACCTGGCGGTCCTCTCGATAAGTGACTGCGACCTGACGTAAAATGACTCAAACATGTAATGAAGGATTACTTCCGCGCAAAATAATGGAGGATTACTCCCCAGCGCAAAGCACTCAACGCCCCTTACAGGGCTTGGAGATGCGTTGCGTCATTATTGTCGAGAGAAAAAATGAAGAGAAGTTCTCTTATTTAAAGCAACTAGTTCCTGTTTTGCGTCAACGAAGTTTCTATGTTCGGAATGTTCTCGTCAGAGCTCACTACTCTTTGATTTGTTTAGAGCTCAATTTGACGGCTCTGAATAAATATCACATTCTACTGTTTCATTGTCTGAATAAATATCACATTCTACTGTTTCATTGCCTGAATAAATATCACATTCTACTGTTTCTGATTCAACTGTTTAATGCTAGAGCTCGTTATACCTCGATGGCACTATCGATAGCGCTGCATTATCAAAGCCATCAGGGAGGGCTCTTGCACATCGTATTCAGCCAATGAGCTTCAGACACCACTTTGCGTGCCAATGAGCTTTCAGACACCACAATATCAGCGGGAATTTTAAATACAGCACAATACCAAAATTATCACCTCGTTTACAAATCATTGAAACAAGAACGAATCGTTTCTTTTAAATATTGCATCTTGTACAACTTCGTGTTAGTTTTGATCGGTTACTGTGGAAAATTGTTACTTTGCACTACTTTTAAAATGTTTCTCAACACTTCTCGCTCTCCATGCAACATGGCGGCCAGCGTCTGGTCTGGCTTTTCAAACGAAGTGCCCGTGCTGTGGTCACGTGGTTCGTGACGCAAACTGGTGGTGCATAGAACCAGCTAAAATCGGAGCACCGGACGAACCAACCCATGTATTCCACCATGATCAAAACTATTGATACTTCTGAAAACTATTGAATACTATCGGAATCAATTTTTATTAAAATGTATACTACATTTAGATAGTTCATTTTTAATTACAAATAAACCAGCAACATAATTCGTCCTCTATTTATCTCTCCTTAAATGTAAATATAAAGAGATTAGTGGTTCAAATACCAGTTGAACATCGTATTTTCTTAATAAGAGAATGAAAGACAAAATTGACGTTCACGCTAAACGTGAATGAGCATCAATATTAAAGTGACTACATCAATACCCTTTATGCACTGAAACCTTTATTCACACTAGTACACGTAGGCAACGTTTTATTTATTGGAACTAGTATAGTGACATTGATTTTTCGATTCCACCCGATTTTTCGCGGTGGCAACGCTGAAAGAATTACAATATTTTACAAATTTCAACGAAGCATTTAATAATTTGAGAATTTGCATTTAATAATTTGAGAACTCCTTGGAAAAATTAGTAAGATGTTAACTGAATTAACTTTTTTATTATACAAGTATTATAATTCAATATTATTATGGTTTATTTATTTACTTAAAAACTTATCTATTGGTCGAAACATTTAAGAGTTTTTAATTTGTTTCCGTAGTACTATAGATATTACTCCATAGTTTATTTGAAGACTATCGATAGTTTTGGATAGTCATACTATCGAGATTTAACGCGCAGTACTGTTCAAGGGAGGAGGTACGCAGGCTGTTATCGCGAGGTTATGGTCTGTTCATCAGATATCATTATCAGTTGCAGATAAGACATCTTTACCATCTTCTTCGCTTCGCATTTCATTTGATGATATAGTTGCAGCAGGTTAACGCGAAGATGGTTTAACCGGGTTAATCATATTGTACGCTTTTCCGAACCAGTTGTTGTTGGTAATGCATTATTGAGCATTTTCATGCATTTTGAATCTGTAACCCAAAGTGACTAGTGAGAAGAAGAAAAGAACGACCAGCATCAGAATATGGGGCAAGGTAGCCATTCAGTGTTTGCCTTAAACGTGACACACACTGAAGGGATCATCAGCTCTAGGAGTTGCGTACACTGCGTTTCCGACTTGCATCCCAGAGCCAGTAGCAGCAAAGGAAGATACTCCCAGCAGCAACTTCCGAGTATGGGGCAACCGCCCGTTGCCTTCCTTAGGGCAGCGGTCCTCATAAGCCTGTTGTCGGCGACAGTCGCATGCGACCTGTGCCGGACGTGCGTCTGCAGCTCCAAAGACGCCTTCTGCGTGTCGCGCACGCTGGGCGACCCGGTCGCAGACTCCAACGACGTCGAAATGCTCTACATCAAGGACTCTAACCTCACCGACGACTTCTTCACAGACTCCGACGTACACCTCGTGCGTAAACTTCACATCATCGACTGCCCATTGGCCAACGTGAGCATGAACGCTTTTATGAAACTGTACAAGCTGGAACTTCTGGAGATCTCACGCACGCAGCTGGAGCAACTGGGGTCCAGGACGTTCACCCGAAACACCAGGCTGCGGCACGTCGACCTTTCGTGCAACAAATTCCTCAAACTACCCGAGAGACTTTTTTCACGGCACCTCGAACTCATGGCCGTGATACTGCGCGGAAACCGTCTCACGGTGCTCCGAAACAACACGTTTGCGGTCAACAGGTGATGTATTGCTCTTTTTTAATTTCTTATATTACGACAGTCTTTTTGTTAAATATAATTTTGTAAATATGGTCTGTATATATATATATATATATATATATATATATATATATATATATATATATATATATATACATACAAATATCAATACATCTAACAAACTTGTGACTAAAGAACAATTCAACATAAATTATGTAAATACGATATTATGTAAATAATTATGTAAATACGAGAGAGAGAGAGAGTAAATTTGTTGGTAAGAAATTGAGAAATCACGTAAAATATTTTCTTTATTATCACCTTTTTAATAGAGATAGTGATAATTTAATAGGGATAATAAAAAACATTTTACGTGTTTTGCCCAATTTCTTACCAACAAATGGGATAGTTGAACCTCTCTTCTCTCAGATACAGAAGAGTATATAATGATTCCTTATTAAACAAAGTTATAAACAATATAATACGTCCCCTTTAGAACTAATTTCTTTAGAATTCCAACTAGGTCTCGTTTACAAGACATTCTCTTTTGAACCAAAAACCAACTTAACAAAGATCTTTATTTCAAAGATCTTTCAAACATCTTTATTTCGCATTATCGCATTATTTCGCAACATCTTTATCAGTTGAGGCACACATTTGATGACGTCTTATTGCTCGTGAAAAAGGCTTTTTGTGGTGGGTCATGCATTGTATAATATACAATGATCTCTATAGTAACTTACAAGGTAAAAAAAGTGTCAAATGGAAGACAAATTATTCCGGATGAAATATTAGAAGAAGCTGACAAAGCCATTAAAACATTAATTCACAAAAAAGTTAAGACAGATATGAGAGAGAATATAACATGCATACACATTGAAAAGTAAAATAAAGAGTCACGTCTGACACAGTTTTGTTGGCGTACTTTTAAGAAACCCAACTGACTTTTACATTTGTAATGCAAGAGCAAATGCTTTTCATGTAAAACATTTAATTTATTCAAGTTAAATACGTTATGTTATTACTTCAAGCAGTAAGCTTAATGTATACTTCACCAATTAAGTTATATTCATTCATTGTTTATATGTAGTAGATGTAGGTACATAATCCGTGATGTTCATGTTTGTTCACATTTTATGGCCGACTGGAAATACCTTGGCCACGTCTGTGTTTCGGGGTCTGTGTCGGGGTCTTAATTGAATGATTTTAAGCTTTTTCTGAATTCCGATTAGTAGTTGTGGGGTTTTAATTGCACGCATGCTTTTAAAATAGAGACAATCAACGATTTTCGGTGGAATTAATGTTCATATTTATTTAACTAAACGAAAAAAAAAACAGGAAACTGAAGCACCTGGATCTGTCTTGGAATCTCATCGACGTGGTCGAGCCCGGGGCGCTACACTTAAGCGTATCTTCAAACGCGGGGCCCACGGGCATCGTCAATATCTCGAACAACCTCCTACGAGAGATACTCGACGACACCTTCCAGCACTGCTCCAACTTGGCCGAGCTCGACGTGTCCGCCAATAGCATCGCCACCCTGCACCCCCGCTCGTTCCAGGGACTGGGGCGCCTCTCGCATCTGCACCTGCAGAACAACTCACTGCAACACCTGCAGCCGCAAGTGTTGTCGCCGCTGACGAGCCTGCAGGTGAGGGTGATAATTTGGCTACTAGCATAGTCATAGATAATACCACGAGTGCTTTGGAAATTGTCGATAAATTCCAGACTCCTGAAGCGGGGAGTGCTTTGGAAATTGTCGATAAATTCCAGACTCCTGAAGCGGGGAGTGCTTTGGAAATTGTCGATAAATTCCAGACTCCTGAAGCGGGGAGTGCTTTGGAAATTGTCGATAAATTCCAGACTCCTGAAGCGGGGAGTGCTTTGGAAATTGTCGATAAATTCCAGACTCCTGAAGCGGGGAGTGCTTTGGAAATTGTCGATAAATTCCAGACTCCTGAAGCGGGGAGTGCTTTGGAAATTGACGATAAATCCCCGACTCGCGAAGTGAGGAGAGGATTTATCTGACAACTTCCAAAGCACGAGTGGTATTTAATGGGACTATTCCACGAGTGAAATTATGTCCAAAAGAGTTCCAAAACACGCCAAATATTGAAAATAACCGAAAGTTATGTTAAAATCAAAAAGGTTATGTTTTACTAAATACGCAGTTTATTGGACATTGACATACCGATCGATAACGTATCTTCTCCTAAGATAGATGAGTCACAGTTCATGATTGGCCAGTAGGGAGAAATATCGGATAGATAAACAGCGATAAACTTTTGAAGATACACCGCCCTTCTTGGGGCATTTTCTATGTATAGTTAAACACTATTGGTTTTAATTTCACGAGTGGAATAGTCTATTTAAATATTTATTTGTTGAATTGCCATTTTTTATTGAACACTCAACAAGATTTCGTTGCTTTTTCATTTAAATTAATTATAGTGGACTATTGATGTGTTATCACTAGAGACCGGATTTGTATGTAATTACATTTTTTTGTCTTTCTGCTTACCGCTCTTAAAATTTTAATATTGGAGAATTGTCGCCATCCTAATCTAATTTTTTCGTTACATATTTTTACATGTTTGGTAGTATATTAAATATTTTGCTATTTTCTCAAGGTATTATTTTATTCTAACAATTTTCTTACATACTATTATGAAATGAAGTATTTTTACAAAATCAACAATTAGAAGTACATGCGCTACGTGAAGACGCGGTCGGATATCCTGTAGGTTTGAAAAGTATCATTGACGCCGTGTTTGGCGACCTTTAACCTTAATTTCCAAGAAACTTTGGCGATCGTCGCAGTGTAACACTTCGATGAGAATGCTGCAGTGATTGTTTGCTGGACGTAGATATCGCCAGTTTGTACGATGGCTTCTATTGCGTCTAGTCTGGCTGCTAAACTACATTCCTCGATAACAATTTGTGAAGGTTTTAATGCCGATGGGAAAGTTATATGATGCAAGTGTGCTTCACTTCTGCTTTCCAAATGAATTTTAAAACGTTTGGAATATTTTTAACTTCTGTGTAGGAATATTTTTATAAAAGTAAGTTCAAATTATGTAAATGTATTTATAATTAATGTATTTTAATATTATAGATATTGTATCCGATTTTACATATTTATTACATATTCTAACTGTTTTCATTACATATTTATGTACAAAATTTGACGTTTCATACTACATATTTTTCCGGTCTCTAGTTACCACTTCCTTTTGTTAACAGTAGAGGAAGAGGTATAAACGTGAAATGGGGACACCAATGTCGAATACAGCCTGATCTGGCTTAACAAGTGCTGCCCTGTGATGGAAAGCGCTCAAAACGTTGCACTATCATGTATTTCGTCAATCCAACTTTGTTGTTGCAGAAGGCCGTGATTTACAAGCGGTAGAAATTTTACCTTTTGTTAGGTTATGAAACGTTTGTCGTTAAGCACAAACGATTGTGTAAAATGCAAATTACTGTCTTTATAATGTGAAATATATTTTAGTTTGGAGCTTAGGGTTTGGGGATACCAACCACGTATTTATTGTCTGGTTTCCACATGCGCTCTGCCAGTTTTGAGGTTCTGAGCAGAGCCAAGATGGAGGTGTCAAAAATATGGAAAACATCGGTATTCCAGAAAGATCGGACGTTGCAATCGAGATGCAAAGCGCCTGTTCGGCTCTGGAAAGTTTTCAGCAAACACCAAGGGAACAATAGATTATGTGTGAAATGAGCGGGATATGGTGACATGTAGTGGGGCATCAGTTATGACAAAGGGCGTTATATTTGTGATTATTGCAAATGAAAATCTCTGTTGTCCAGTATGCCACTTGTTCCATTGTTCTCAAATTTCAAGCAAATAGAAAATGTCAGTTTGTAATTTGGATTAATTCTTCAACATTTATTGCACATTATCGGCGGTATTCCATATGTGCACCCCATTTTCTAAACAAGAAAGCACTTTCGTCAAAAAGAACTTTTTTTTAAGCTCTTCGAATTGTATTATGCAGTTGGCTTCTTTATCAATGATTCCAGGATTAGTGTATCTTCACATTGTGCAACATTTCACAATCATTTATTTCTTTACGTAGTAGCAAGCAACAGAAAACAAAATGATATTCCATATTTACACCTCTTTCTCTATATTATTCAACTAGTTTATAATGTTAACTTGACAATAATGTTAAGTATAATGTTAACTTAACATTATACTGAACATTGTTACGTATTATTGCATAAGAACATTTTCAAATGTGTCCCAATGCAATAGAGAACATTACTTTTTGTATAAGAGTATTATAAATATATAAGAGAATGAAAGTTAATATTTGGAAACAACCTTAACGTGACGTCACGGGTATTTCACGTCTATGCGAAAAAATGGTGGTCGGCTGTTCGGTTTATCGCTACCTCCCCACTACTGTCTGGCTGCGATGAGCTGATTATGCGATGACGCAATTATTCGTGCCATAAATGGCATACAAGCACTGTGGTTTTATATGGCATACAAGCACCGTGGTTTATACCCAATACTCAGATCCATAGGGAACTACGTATGGATTTATTAAAAAATCACATCGCTTCAGTTTCAAAAATTTTCTATACTACACTTAACACCTCTCACTTAACAAATAAATTCAACCTAGGACGAAATGCTATCCAACCTTGCCGAATCCAATCCAAATTCCCAAAAGACAAGTTTCGCCCCCCATAAGAATATATATATATATATATATATATATATATATATATATATATATATATATATATATATATATTTAAAAAGTCAAATAGATAGCCTAATATTAAACAAAATACATTTTAAATAAACTCCTAACCAAGACCATCCAAAATCAAACACCTAACAAACGGAGCAGCGATATAAAGCTCAAAAAGTCAAGGATGCCCATTCCTAATCATGATAATATTCATGTATTCAAGCCCTTGAAAGGTCTCACGGCCGAACAAGAAGAAAATAAATGAAAAAAAAAGGCTAATACGTCAATTTGCCCTGCCAGAAGATGTCGTTTTATGAACAATAACTTTTAAAGAAAAAGGTATTTTATAATGCAGGAATACAAAAAGAGGTTTTATAATATTATTACTAAATATTAATATCTGCGACTTGAAATCTATTGAAAGCAAGAGTTATCTGGCGAGCCTGCAGGTGAAAGCGGCAATGATTTTACTGACATAGCCGGTTTAAATATTAGTTGTTTGTTAAACTGTTGAGTTTCTTCTCAACGAAATTTCGTGATTTTTTAAAATTTAAAATCTTTGATGGGGTCATTGATTCGGAAACTGAAGTACATTACTTGTTACAGGCATTTAAGTCTTTTTAAAAAAAATTATACAATCCAAATGTAAACTAACTCATAATACTACATCATTGTTTTGTTAAAGTAAACATTATTTTTGAATGATGTGAATGATGAGAATCAGGGGAAATGAGATAATCTCCCAATTAAAAATTTTAATTTAAGCATTAAATTCAATGCACAAATATATTAAACTTTCTAATGCACGAGGTATATTAACTTTCACGTACATTAATTCATTAATCTACATTAAATTTAATGACAATTCTGACAGTGTACGTCTCAGGAACCCCATTGCAGGGGATTCACATAGGGCCCCATTGCCTCAACCGTCTTTATTGGAGGTCCGCGAGTGTTCTAGAATCCTCTTATCGAACCATTCGTTTTCTGGCGTGATGAAATCCCGTGACACAAGTCTTAATTAGCGAAGCGAAGATGATAAAGTTTGAAGTTTTATCTACGTTGAGGGAGTGGCGTAGCTAGGGGGGGGTGCGCCCCGGATGACACCAATTATAAAATGTTATAATTAGAATTATATAATTTTAATAATTCGTTTAAGAATAATATATATATATATATATATATATATATATATATATATATATATATATATAATTTAATAGTTATACAATAAAATCATATACATTAAGAAAGCAAAGGCAAATAAAGTAAAGTAAAACGCAAAACTACAAGCAGTGAGTCCCAGTTCTTCAGTTGTTCAAGAGTCTCGATTTCGGCGATTACTTTATCTTTACCTAACTGTATCTTATCTTATCGTTAATCTTGAGAAAATAATCTACAAATTGTCTTTAATATCGTGCACGAATAATGGTACTTTTATTAAATGTATAAACTATTCAGATACAGATATTTTTGCATTTAATTTAGGGGAATGACACCATTAGTTTTTCCCCGGGTGACACCAATTTAAGCTACGCCACTGCGTCGAGGCCTCGAAATGCGTCGTGTTACACGCGCGGGTTGGGAGGGCTCGAATGTTCTGTCGGTGAAGATTTTCTAAAACCGCCTTCCATGGTTCTGGCAACGGAGAATTCTGAAAATGGAACCAATTAGATTACCATCACACGTGTGACTTTGAATCAGATTACGAACATTAAAACCGGGAGCGGTAGCTCAGTGCATCAACTGATGTCACTGCAGCGCCTCTGACTGGGAGGTCCTAGGTTCCAACTCCCCACGGCGGCAGGATTTTCGACACTAGCTTTTCAGCTAAGTCGAATTCACTCGCTGTCTGGAGGAGAATTCTAGCGGTCGGCTGCTCTGATCGGTAGTTTTCCGCGGTTTCTCCGATCAACACCAGGCGAATGCCGAAGAAGTACCCTACCAAACGGACCGCGCGCGATCTTTCCTTCCTCTTCCTTGTCCTCTCCCCTTTCACACACACACTTACACTAACATGCACTACACTACCACATATTCCGGGATACCGGTCGGAAGCTTAGAGCTTGTCCCGGTTGGGGCGGTGCCCTGCTGGTGGGAGAGTCCTGGTTGGGGGAAACCCCACTAGCCGACGGTAGGCCGGCGCCGGATCTCGCCATCCAGCGGGGAAAGATCACCGCCCTCTCCGGAGAAACAACATGCACTACACTAACGGGACTAATGACCGAAGCAGTTGACGCGCCCGGAAACACGAAAAACCAAGCAACCAACCAACGAACATTAAATACAAGTATTTCAGACTGCGCCCTGCTAGCCACGTTGCGAAGTAGCTTGAAAATGCTACGCTTCTTAGACCCGATGTTTTCACTCTCTTCAATGAGGTTCGCGGGATTAGAAGGCGCGACAGTTTGAAATGCGTACTGTTAGCACTTAATTTATGCCAACAAGCGCTTATATTTGTTTTACGGATGTAATGGGACGGGCAGATGGATTTGGGATGGACTCTTGGATGGATGAAAGGCTTGAAATGTAATGGGATTGGGTGGGATTGGATGTAGGGATGGGATGCGAGGGGAGGGGTGGGACACGATGGATAGGATGGGATGGCACGGGATAGAAGGAATGGATAGATGGGACGGGATGGCACGGGATGGGACGGGTGGAGGGGATGAAAGGGATGTACCAAAGGAATGGGATGGAAACAATGTAATGGGATGGACGAATGGAAAGGATGGATGGGATAGAAGGGATGAATGGATGAATGGATCGGACGGGAGGAACGGACGACAGGACGGACGGATGGACGGACGGACGGACGGGGGGACGGACGGACGGAGGGACGGACGGACGGACAGACGTGAGGAACGTGCGGTCAGATGGATGAAGAAAGAATGTATCAAGCATCATTCTGTGAGATTAGAAGCTTATCTGCTGAAACTTGAGAAATATATCAGGAGAAAAATCTACTTGTGCCGATCCGGAGATCTTTATGAGGTTTTAATTTTTTGAGATACTTTACATGAAGTACTTGACATGATTTACAAAATGGCTGCAACTTTTTCTTTAAATTTTTGCTCTAGTAGAGAAAAGTGCATTTATAAATATATTGTGTTTCAAGACTTTATTAAAATCTTTAAAATTTTAAAAATGAAAACAGTTTAAATTTATTTCTGATCCTGAAGTGCACCTTAAATACTAAAGTTAGATTTCTTTTTCAATACAAGTTATCCCTCAATTTAATATTTTTAAATGACGTAGCACTTTTCTTAACTACGAGAAGTTAAATACGGAATTGCCTTGCCTACGGCATTGCCTTGCCTACGGAATAGCGTTGCATACTGAATAGCGTTGCCTACGGAGTAGTGTTGCCTTCAGAATAGCGTTAACTATAGATTTGCGTTTATAAAAATGCGGTGAATGTAAAATTGTGTTGACTGTAAAATTACATTGGCAGTAAAACTGCGTTGGCTGTAAAACTCCGTTGGCTGTAAAATTGCGTTGCTATAAAATTGCGTTGGCTGTAAGATTAGATTTCTAGCACAAACAATACGATCTTAAATAATCAGATCATTGATTCACTGAATGAATGAAATGCAAATAAAGAGAAACGTAATGTCAAATAAATAGTTAGGTATTTGTTCACATCGTTGAGAACCGACTTCTTTCTGATGAACGAAATTTTTCGAGGCACATTACACGTCAACATGAACTTCCGATTTATTGAGTTGGCTATAAAATTGCCTTGTCAGTAAAATTCGATTTTTAGAGTGAATAATATGAACAAAAATAATCAATTCATTAACTCACTGAGTAAATGAAATATAAACACGAAGGTTGTTATCTGTTAACAGAACAGACTTCTTTCTGGCGAACGAAATGTATCGAGTAAAAGGAAGAGGACACCCTTACCTTTCGATTAGTACAATGCGTAGTGTTGAGGTAAATCAGTGGAGCTACGTCAACCTATTTTGGGTCATTGTAGATCGTATACATATTTTTGATCAATTTTAATTTAGATAATGAATGCGAAAAAAGGTCTAACAATTACATTCTAAAACTGTCCTATAATTTTTTCTACGAAAAAATTGTGTCACGGGCCTACTTCAAACTTAATCCGACCTCTTGTGGCGTCATGGAGAAAAAAACACTGACAGTATGTACAAGACAAGTATGTACAAGTTTATTTACACGTATGTACAATAACTAAATTCTGCTCCGAAACTACACACTTTTGAGTATTTCCCTGTGGATACCCCACATAGCTAGGGAGGCCCCGCCTCCACTGACGCTTCTCCCGCGCCACTACCGTGACCTCGTCGCCCGTGCAAAAGGCACGACACGCTCCAGCCTGGGTGTAAAGTTTTGCGCATCGCGCGAGGTTTCTAGAACAAAACCCCCGTGTGAGCTCCTTGGCTCGATTTTATACCTAGACTGTAGTCGTCACGTGACCGTCCTTGGTGTAGGAGGGAGGCTCGCGTCTACCACGTGACCTTCCAGGTCAAGCTGGCGTCCACTTGGTCTAAATATATCCCAACGCCGGGGCGCCAAGGCTATTCAGCCCGCAGGTATGCGATACTTCCGCTCCTCCTCCCACCCACGGCCGCCAACGTGACGCTACACTCTGCAGGTTTTACACCCGAACCCTTCATATAAAATGCTGCAAATGTTCTTTGGACGGGGATTACATCTCTACCTGCCCCGAGCTGGACGAGCAGCTGTCCAGTTCCAGTCTTTACTTGGGAGCGCAACGCCAAACGGCCCACGAGCCAAGAGCGGGCATTGGATACAGTAAAACCTTCACTTAATAAATCCACCATTTGCATTGATTTGTTCAGGTGCTGGACCTGAGCGACAACGCCCTTAGCGACCTGCCGCCTCGCGTCTTCTCCTCTTGCACGTCCCTCCGCCGGCTGGTGCTGTCCAGGAACCGGCTTCTCAGCGTGCCCGCCGACGCCCTGACGGGGCTGTCGGCCCTTCGCGAGTTGCAATTGGACAGCAACCGCCTCTCCTCTTTAGGGGAGGCCTTCTCGTCCCCGGTGTCTCCCCTGCCGCAGCTCGCCACCCTGGACGTGCGTGCCAACGCCGTGGCCCGACTGCCCGCCGACGCTCTCCGGAGCTGCCCGGCCCTGGAGGAGCTCGACCTGTCCGGCAACGCGTTGAAGGAGGTGGAGAACGGCGCGTTCGCCGGGAACGCCCGTTTGGAGCGCTTGCGTCTGGCGGGCAACGCGTTGAGGAGACTTGAGTGCGCGGCGTTTTTCAACCTGACGGCGTTGGAGGAACTGGATCTACTGGACAACCCCTTGGAGGAGATTCGGTCTGTGGATTTAGGGTATTTGCGGAGCTTGAAGGCTCTGTGGCTCAGTTTGGGAGATGCCACGCGCTGTGGTTGTTCGGTGTTTGCGGATTTGCGAGAAAAGGACGTTCGGGTGACGCTGGAATACACTACGCCAAGTGAAGAGTGTTTGACGTACTTCAACAGGCAGTATGTGACTGGAGGTAGCGTAGATTGTGCTGGGAAAGACGAAAGTGTAGACGGTTGTCAATGGAGGTATGAAGACGTGGTTTACGAGCGAAATGACGGTTCCAGAGGGTCGGTGAATGTTTTAGGAATGACTGTTATTGTGATTGCTTCTTGGACTTGGGGAATTTGGGTGATATAAAGGATCTGAAGATCAGCTTGGGCAAGACATAACGCATTGCGAATCTGCCAAAACACGACGTTTGAGTGACGCTGGAAAACAGTATGCGGCGCATATGCGTCCGAAAAATGGGTAATTGTGCTGAGGAATACGAAAATGCTTGCGATCGCCAGCGGATGTTCGTAGACGTGATTTCCGCGCGAAGAGAGGGTTCCAGATTGTCGGTTTAGAAATGCTTGTTCTTTGCCTTTCGTTGCCTGCGAAATGCACTGAACGCGCATATTACCTAAACGGTAGAAGCATTCAGTTCAGAATTCCAAGTGTTGGAAATACAGAACTGGACTCGCAAACTGAGTTCGCTTATGATCAACAGATCATATGTTTAATGCATCAAATGAGTGGTGCATTTATTACAGACCGAATACGACCTCCAGCACAATTCAACTGTGAAAAACACGACAGTCGTCGGACGTTTGAAGATACTCAATTCACCCATTGTGGCGATTCCAGAATGATAGTAAATATGTTAACTCTTGCCATTGCATCATATGCAACTCTTAGATCACCCGCTTTTGATTTGGAGTGTCTAATCGGTTTTCATAGAACACACATTTAATATTCATAAAAAATAGCTTCTATTTTAATTTGAGACATTCACCTTTCTAGTAAATAACCGTGTATATATTGTTTCAATTCATTATAAGTTGGAGCTGGGAACTAGGCTATCATCTCCTCGCCATCACAAAACAAACAATTAAGGCAACTATCCAATATGCTTAATAGGAATGTCGTGTGTCTGGGTGCAACATTAAAATTACTACGAAGTGATAAGTATTCTCTACTTGACATACGAGATTACGAGTGGTATCAGTGTCGCCTTGCGCGATAAAACTAGCTAATGCGAGGTCTAGATATTATATTGAATGGTTTCATAAATTTCTAAAATAAATCAAAATAATTTTAATTTACCAAAAATAAAAAAATATGTAAAATATTTTTTCCATTCTTACCAAATTTATTTGACTTGTATATAGTAATGTCTATTAGTTATCAAGTAGATTGTATATTATTATGTAGTAAACATACCTATTTATCATATCGTTAAATATGTTTCATTCCGTAATTGCGGAAAAGGGATAGAAGTTGTTCAACGAAATGTACATTAGCAACTATTCCAGAGTTAATAAATAAAAAACATAACTTTCTTTAAAAATCACGTAACTACTTCATAAAGGCAAAATTGTATAGGATGGAATAACAAATTATTACTTGATATCTTTATCAGAAAGTAAGAATTAAAACTTTATACTTAACGGAACTTTGTTATTATCATAATCAAATTATTATATTGTTACAATTATTATGATTTATTTAGTACAAATTACGCACGTGAGTTTCCCAATTTCATTTGAATAAAATTTCGGAAAATGAGCTTCAGAATTCCAAGTGTTGGAATTCTTAAATTACACTGCAAAAGCACAGAGGTTGTTGACACACTACAACGTCTTGAAATTCAAATTCTTCGTATTTTTTTAGCTAAGATTCATTACATACAAAATATCCCTGTACAACTGGGACTTATTTTTTGAAGAAATTATCGATTTAAGGGGATTTTTAACTAAGTGTTGAACGGAAATCTTTTAGCTGACAAGTAGAGAACTTGTGAATCAGGTTGACACATTGGCATGACACGACCGTAGCAAATGGAGAGATGGCTCTAGTTCTCATTGCAGAGCTTTTCAAATGATTCTTAATACGTCAACTTATTTATTGAAATGTTGACACCACATTAAAACTGAAATTTTGAAGGATACAGAACAATTTCTTGATTTTTTGAAAATGCCAAAAAACACGAGAATTGTGATCTATAAAAATCACGACACTCCACGCAATGCATTAGAACCATTAGCGGCGACGATCTTTTTTATAGATCTGGACATCATCAATCTCTCTTGTAAGTGCGATGTATTAAAAGATATGGAATGATAGAAGTGGTCAGTCATAAAAATGAAGTTTATGTCATTTTCATGATTTACTGTTTCTAACCATTTTCTTTTATCAGTTGCCAAAAGGAAGAAAACCATTTGTTTTCTACAATTTTTTTATATTAATAATTTAACGCTCAGGTATCCTTTTTCCTTTTTGACAATCAATATACAAGTTCGAAAAAAATATTTATTCGCACCATCAGGTATGAACAAAAATTTTGTTCACGCCTAATAGGGCGTATACAAATCACGCAAACATTGTGATCTAGAATTGTATGAATAATGAAACATTTTTAGAAAACTTTTATGTTGATTGTCAAAAAATAAAAAAGGATACCATTGTGTTAAATTATTGTTATTTCTGACAATCATAGTGTTTTTATATATTTGAATTTTTTTATATTTCATATTGAACCAAGTAAAGTATATAATTTGAAAAGGCCCAAAATATCTCTCATCATACTCTCCTGGTTTATTAATGTTTTTGAAATTAAAAATTCTAGAGATAGGGAGAAAAAATAATTTGTTGGCTCCCTTTTCATTTTTATCATCTCATTAAAACTCTCAAATAATTAAACACATCTGACGTGACTGTTAGGAAAGACTCACTTGTGTATATTTCTTTATACGCACGTCGAGTCGTCCTTGGCAATTTTATCAATTGCGAAGTCTACAGTCCTGTTAATTTCGTGTTTTCAATACGTTGGAGTGCAATTTGTCCAGAAGGTTAGAAAGGCCCTACCATGGTGGAAAGACATGTTTGAGTCATTGCGCATCGTATCCGAATTCACCCATTGAGCTTCGGAAACTAGTTTGCGTCACCCTATTAGTGGGAATTTTAAATGCAACCAGATATCGAAATTATCACCGTGTTACAACGTGTGTGTTTTATATTGCATATTTTACTTTCACTACACCTCCATCGTGTTATTTTTGGATGGTCACCGTTGAAAATTGTCACTTTATGCTACTTTCAAAATGTTTCTCAACGCTTCTCGCTCTCCTTGCAACATGACGGCCAGCGTCTAGTCTGGCTTTTCCATGGAGCTATTCCTAGCTCCAAGGGTTTTTCAAATGAAGCGCCCGTGTTGTGGTCACGTAGTTGGTGACGTAAACTAGTGCTGCGCAGAACGAGGAAAAATCGGAGGGCCAGATTAGCCCACCCATGTCTTTGCATCAAGGGACCTTCTGCAATCCGCTGGTTCCTCTCAACACAACTTTATGGACGTTTGTGTCATTCTTAACAAGAGGCAAATATGACAAGAATATAAGTTGAGAGAGAATCTAGCCATTATTCTTCATTAGCTCCATAATATTTAATAATTATGTCGTTAAACTACCTAGTTTACTCTAATTAAAACGTAGCATTCCTTACAGATTTCGAGAAGACGGGAACATCGTCATCCAATCGGGAGCTTCAATATCAATCATGTAAGTTGTAACGAAGCTCCCAATTGGATGACAGTGTCTCCCTCTCTTTCTAGCTCGTGACCTTGAAGGGACTCTATGTTTCATTTGGAGTGTAAAATGAAAAAACCATAATGGGTAATCTTCCATTCAACCTTCGAAATCTCAATTGTTACTAAAGATCATTGCCAAATTCTGTTAACTGTTTTCAAGTGTTTTATTACGTAAATAGTTACTTTGCAGCGTTTTAATTCTTGCTATTGATATTGCAATTGCTTTTGCTAAAAGAGTTTGTTTAAAACCTTTCAAACTTTTAAAGATATAATATTCCGAGTCAAATTCGCATTCACCAGATTTGCTAGTTATTTAATCCCTTTGGCAAATAATTTATTTTATTTTTACGAAAAATAATAGTTATTTCCTTTAACCCTTGTATATTTAATGGTACCTCTCCCGCCAAATAAGCAGCATGGTTTGTGTCAGATTATTTCAAAGCAGTCCAAAGTTCTTTGCTACTGTTGGTGAGATGGATTGGCTGTCGATTTTCCTAAAACAGTGTTTCAATTCGTTTGCATCGATTTATTAATAAATTATTCACATTCTATTAGGTATTCAATTAATAACTGAAATTCAAACAGAAGTAATTTTTTATCATTCATGAAATGTAATATTCCCCAAATCGTCTGCACACGTTTAGGTAACGGTCTAACCTCAAAATGAAAAATTCGATTATCAAATCCTTTAATGTAAATTCATTTTATTAAAAACGTAATAGTATTCAATGACATTTGAGATGAATTTTAATTCCTAAAAATCATTTGAAAATGTTTCGTTTAAATAATATCGAATTCTTCTTTCCTTATCTTCATACGAGTTTGTGAAATACCACTGTAAATCTAACTGATAAATAGTTTAGAAATTCACTACTATATTAGGCCCTATAAAGAAGGAATCTCCATTCCTTACGGCATATCTCGCGAATGACACGAGTGATCTGTGACATAGACCATTAGTTGTAAAGAAGAGAATTCAAGATGTTCTAAAAGACACCAAAATATTTTTTCAATCAATATTATAAATACCGAAGATAAAAACCCAACGAGCATTATACTTGAAATACTAGCACTGTATTTGTGTAAGTCAATGTCTAAAAATATTTTGTACAAATATTTATATTACAGGATTTTTGTATTATAAACAATCGCAACAAGAAAAACATTGGAGAATGATCGAAAAGACACTTTCTGAGTAGCGTCTTTAACGATAATACAAGCCAAGAAAAAATTCAACCAACTTTTTAAAATGTTTAGTAAATGTATTAAATCCGCTCCTCGGTGAGACATTGTAATACTTTGTTTCTCCAAAAGTGTTCTTCATTACAGGGATATTGAAGAGATTTACGCGAGATTTTCAAATTTTCCTCCCAAAGCTTTCAAAGTCTCGTTTCATCACTTTGCTTAAACGACGGCAAACCAGCTTCAAATCTTATGTGTCTGGCGCAAAGTAGAAACTTCAAAACGATATTTTTTGGCATTTTGAACTCATCCTGAAAATGGATGAATAATTTTGCATGTAAATTAGTATAAGTAATGCATTTAAATATTGCATATTTTTTCACTGTACCATTATGTATTTAAAAAAGAAGATTTCGTTGACTTTTTGTTATAAATCTCTTGTTAAAATGCAATACGGTAAAAGAAATAAAGATTAGTGACCTAATGCTGTACAACTATGTCTTTAAGTCTACTTATGCTGCAAGTAGCAGGTGGAAAATATTCCACTACTATACTGAACGTGTATTTCTAAGCCCATTAAATACCCTATATCCACATTAACTAGCAGTTAACATCGTGTTTGTGTTATGTATTATTGGAAACAAATTCTTCGACGTTTGTTGCATTTGCAAAGTTGTTAAAAATGCATTAGACTTTCAACATTTGCATGCTTATAAATATAACATTGTAAACATATTTTAAACAGTCGTTAACAAGCCTTAAGTTCCCTCCGAACACCTCGTTCCGAAAAAAACCTTCGTAAATTTCGAATGTACTTCGTTGTCATCGCCAGATAGTTTAGCCGTGGATGGAGTTTGCTTAAATTTTCTTCGTCACACATGAAAGTATGTTGTGACGGTAAAAAGTAGTCGACTTTACATTTTCGCAATGCACATACTGTTTTACGTACTTAGGATCGGCTCAGGAGCAAAATAGAAAATAAATCTTTTCGACTCTCTCCGAACTCTGTTTAAACATACATACATACATACATGATCATACCAGTACATAAGGCCTTTAGCTCCAACTGGGTAACTTACCGACATGTGCAGTATGTGCGGATTAAGCTGCGTGTAAGACATGATACGTAAACATCTTAATGTGCGCTGCGTTCGATTTCCGTCGCTCACGGATAGAACACTTCCCGTGCACCAATCGAGACATACGAGGTGTCATTCGACGCGCCTCGGGCTCCTGAGGGGGAACTGATAATTTGTTTTCAGATCTGTCAAGAAGATTCGGGTTTTTGTCCAGGTTCCCTGATCCATTGAGCAAATGCTGAGATGACCCCTTGATTTGCTTCTGGACGTAAATGTAGCTTCAGTATGCGCACGATTTGTTGAACTTTCCGTTTGCTTGTAGTTGAAGTAGAGCTTAGGGTGACTTTCTATTTTGTTAACGATACAGAAAAATCAAATCTGTTCGTTCCTTCACCATTAAAAATAAGTTTTCTATATTTCGGCAACGAAAATATCTAGTTTTTGAAACGTTAATCTCTCGCTTTTTTTAAATTATTATTATTATTATTATTATTATTATTATTATTATTATTATTATTATTATTATTATTATTATTATTATTTTTATTATTATTATTTTCATCTTTCAACTATTAATAGTTAAATAGTTGGGAAGGGATTCTGAAACTCAAGAAATCGTGCGCCGATGATTTTCTCCCCCATTCGTCACATACAGTTTTTGACTAAATAAATAAATAAATAAGATTCAAAGAAATTTCCAAAAACGGGTTTTTGCGTGTTTTGGCGCTGCAATCTCGGTGAGTATGCCGGGAATTAAATCAATGCCACCTAAATAGATCTAAGTAGGGGGTGTTGATTAAACCCCAGTATCCCTTGGTAATTTTCAGTCTACGACACCAAAATTTTCTTTCAAGAGGTTGGCATCCTGATTGTTTACAAACCAACCATAAGACATGAAAATCGCGTGGCAGAATTTGTAAGATACGAAATATTTAATTGGTATTTTTATAATAAATTTCCAAATTGCCTTGGAACATTGAATTTGAAGATTATAAACTAAATAAGAAAAAAACAGAAATATAAGTACAATACTATGGGAAAATAAATTTCTTAAGAGTGCAAACATCGATTTTCAATTTAATACGACTTAAAACTTATTTACCTTATACACATAAACATACAAAGTAGTAACCTTTTAATGCTTGTATATATTCAGCTACAGAACACAAATTATACTGAGATTGTGGAGTTTTAAAATCTTAAAAAAATAGGGGACAAAATTGTGGATGTGTTAAGCAACTCAGGGGAATCTAATATAGTTGTAGAACCTTTTGTGTCAGAATTTTCCGAACTAATTGGCAATGATCTCATAATAGGAATACAGAATAAAGCAGAATATGTTACAGGTGTTTATTTACGTTCACATTTGAAAGAAACGTAAAAAATATAGCTGTGCTAAATTCTACTATTTGCATTACTCATTCCCGCAAGTATTTTTACGGCAACTATAATTTTGAAACTGCAATATTACCTATTCATATCCCGTATAGAGGTAATACACAAGGCCACTGGGTGTTGGGAATTTTTGACCGGAAGTTTAACATTATTACTACAATTCATGGTTAAGTCCAATGCCAGATACTGTAAGAACATATTTGAACAAATCTAGGCATAAAAGAAATGAAGAATGAAAGAAATTTTCAACACATGAAAATAATTTTAAAGCAGTTTACGCGTCGGCGACGCCACGTTCAACTAGTTTATTAGTTATTCATCATTGAACGATGTGTAGTTAAATGGTGGTGAGATTCTGAGCTCAAGAAACCTTGCGAAGATTATATTTCTTCCACATATGTCACATATTACATATAGTATTTACTTTTTTGACGAAGGTAAACCAAATATTTATGACAACCACTAACCACTAGCATCGGCAGGGGGAAGGGTTTAGACCCACCAATGATTATTTGCTTTCTGTGTTTCAATGTTTTAGGAAGCTGAATATCATTGATATTTTATTATGGTTTTTGTTCACAATATGTTTCAATTGATCAATATGTCTGTTATAACTTGAGTTATTACAGCTTATTTGCTGCCTGCTTTTCCGACAAAAAATGTAACAGGTTTTATCAGCAAATACAAATATGACAAAATGGATTGAAATATGAGAAAGTTGATTCTTTTTTTCATTTGTAGAGATGGAAATTTAATACTGTTTTGTTCTTTGTTTAAACAAAATCCCTGGTATATTGTTAGTTAAATCAATTTGTTCATTTATCAAAATCGTTAAAAACAGCAACAAAATCAAACAGGTGCATGACAACTAAAGATGAAATCTGGTGGTACCCCTCCCCCCTTGCTCAATCGCGGACCTTTTTATGCCTTGGTGTTGCTGAGGTGAGTCTCTCCCACCCTGCCACTATCGCGGTTTCCCTCTCCTCCAACAGCAACGCCGGCGTCGGTAGCCGATTTGCTTGACTACGCTCCGTAAAGTCACGGAGGTAAATCATCTCGAGGCACTGTGGGTTTCATTGATTAATTTTTTCGTGTTTCCGGGCGCGACAACTGCTTTGGTCATTATTCCCGTTAGTGTAATGCATGTTTTTTCTCGGGAGATTGCGGTGATCTTCCCGCGCTGGATGGCGAGATCCGGCGCCGATCTACCGTCGGCTAGCGGGGTTTCCCTCTAACTAGGACTCTCCCACCAGCGGGGTACCGCCCCAGCCGGGACAAGCTCTAAGCTCCCGACCGGTATCCCGAGATATGTGGTAGTGTAGTGCATGTTAGTGTAAGTGTGTGTGTACGGGGAGATGATATGACAAGGAAGAGGAAGGAAAGATCGCACGCGGTCCGTGGCCCGTTTGGTAGGGTACTGCTCCGGCATTCGCCTGGTGTTGATCGGAGAAACCATGGAAAACTCCCGATCAGAGCAGCCGGCCGCTAGAATTCTCCTCCAGACAGCGACTGAATTCGACCTCACTGAAAAGCTAGTGTCGAAAAGCCTGCCGCCGTGGGGAGTGGGAACCTAGGACCTCCCGGTCAGAGGCGCTGCAGTGACATCAGTTTATGCACTCAGCTACCGCTCCCGGTGGCACTGTGGGTTTCTGGATGGGTGACCGTATGGGATCCTCGGGGATCTAACGGCTCCAAGCCTCTGGCCGAACGGATAATAGGTAATGACTGACTACGACTGACGATTACTAATTTAACGAAGGATTACTCCACGTTCGATGGCAGTAAATGGTATCGTCAGTCGCTAACCAGCCGCCGACTCGGAGACTACCCTGACGACGCTGCCGCCACTGAAGATGTTCACCGCAGACGTGGACGAAACGTTTGGCTCTTCAATGCCAACTGGACCACGGCCTACCAGCCCGGAAACTTTCACTCATATTGACACCGGCCGTGAAATGCTAGGTAAAAACATTGTTTCGAAAAACGAAAGAAGATTTTTTTATACACCTTGATGATGCATTGCGGGTTGCATTTTCTCTAGTAAAACCTTATAAAAAGCATTTGGGGCGTAATCGGATTTAGGCAACATTCTGGAATCGTTAACCTCCCTGTGGATTTTCTAGATTGTACCAAAAAAATTCGCAAACATTTTGGAGCAATCGTTCCATTAGATCAAGTGCTTTTAAGGTTCGTATATCTAAATCACTCATTTCCAATGCGCGCAAAAATTGAGAGAGAAATATGCAGCCTCCAAGCATGTGAGAGGGATCTACGGTTTTGTTAGGTACCCAGGAACTCGGGAAAAAAATACAAAAACTATGAGTTTTTATGTTCATTGAAAATTGCTAATATTTGATTGTATCGTTACACTGCGCGAACCGACAGAATTTTCATACTCACTACGTCACTGCTTACAGCACAACTGACGTGATGCGACAGCAAGGCTCCAAGGAAAATGCTACCCGCCATTTAATCTTTGCTCTTCACGCGCTGCGTTATGTAACTAACTTTTTTATATAATTGGTTTGTAAAGAACGGTTACACTTACATGCACTGCATTACTACCCATCTCGGGAGCTTAGAGCTTGTCCCGGCTGGGGCGGTGCCTCGCTGGTGGGAGATACCTGGTTGGGGAAAACCCGCTAGTCGGCGGAAGAACACCGCCACCTCCCGTGATAAAGCATTCACTACACTTACGGACCTAATGACCATAGTGACTACACTTACGGACCATAATTACACGCGCCTGAAATAACTAATCAATTGAAATAAGACAAGACGTAGACGACGAGCACAGTGGAAAGTCTCCATCAAAGTTCGTAGAAGCAGTCGTACCATACTTACGCACATTTTTTTATTTATTGTCAAAATAGTCAAAACTATATGTGACATTTGAGGGAGAGTATAATCGCATGTTTTCTTAAACTCCAAAATTCCGATCTCACACTCCTACAATATTACATTAAATTTATTATCAATTCTGCAATTGAGTGTGGGAAAAATATCTTATCACTGAAGAGGTCGCGTCTTGCCTACGAACATGTCACCTGGGTGGAAACGGACTCCAGAGAAAGTTTCATTCCATCAAGGTATTCTAATGTCTCCTACATCATTTCAGTAGTTTACTTTTGCAGCTCTTTCACCAATCTTTATAAATAAGGTCCCTAAAGAAAGAGAAGGTATTCTAATGTCTCCTACATCATTTCACTAGTATACATACACCCTTTGCAGCTCTTACACCAATCTTTATAAATAAGGTCCCTAAAGAAAGAGAAGGTATTCTAATGTCTCCTACATCATTTCACTAGTATACATACACCCTTTGCAGCTCTTACACCAATCTTTATAAATAAGGTCCCTAAAGAAAGAGAAGGTATTCTAATGTCTCCTACATCATTTCACTAGTATACATACACCCTTTGCAGCTCTTACACCAATCTTTATAAATAAGGTCCCTAAAGAAAGAGAAGGTATTCTAATGTCTCCTACATCATTTCACTAGTATACATACACCCTTTGCAGCTCTTACACCAATCTTTATAAATAAGGTCCCTAAAGAAAGAGAAGGTATTCTAATGTCTCCTACATCATTTCACTAGTATACATATACCCTTTGCAGCTCTTACACCAATCTTTATCAATAAGGTCTCTAAAGAAAGAGAATTTCACGGTGATGTGACGAATTTCACTTTGACTTAAAAAAAATGAAGGATTTGTTTTAAAAATCGCATTGAAATACTAATATCAAATGCAACCCGGATCACTCGTGCGCATTTTTTAATCTATATCCTCAAATAACTCCTAAACGAAGCGTTTTAGGGCCTTACACCGAAAACTTCTGAGGCCGAAGACCTCAAAGAAACGTTCCTCACAGGGTAATCTAAAGGATGTGTTCTTGATCATTCTATTACATTTTGCTGGTTCGATGCTTTTCGATTCTACCCCGCATGTCCAGAGCCTGTAGAATCTGCAACTGTATGTGAAATCACTTGATATTCTACGCGACTGAACGGGTGTACCTATCTGCTCGGTAATAATGTTAAATTAGAATAGTTTGTATTGACAACGATGTATTGTATTGTTATCAATTACAAGGGATTGATTGATATATTTTGATATAGATTGATTGATTGATATATTTTGATATAGATTGATTGATTTTTCGTGTTTCCGGGCGCGTCAACTGCTATGGTCATTAGTCCCGTTAGTGTAGTGCATGTTTTTTTCTCGGGAGATGGCTGTGATCTTCCCCCGCCGGATGGCGAGATCCGGCGCCGACCTACCGTCGGCTAGTGGGGTTTCCCCCTAACCAGGACTCTCTCACCAGCAGGGCACCGTCCGAGCCGAGACAAGCTCCAAGCTCCCGACCGGTCTTCCGGAATATGTGGTAGTGTAGTGCATGTTAGTGTGTGTTTAAGGAGAGAGGATCAGACAAGGAAGAGGAAGGAAATATCGCGCGCTGTCCGTGGGCCGTTTGTTAGGTTACTGCTCCGACATTCGCCTGCTGTTGATCGGAGAAACCACGGAAAACTACCGATCAGAGCAGCCGGCCGCTAGAAAGGGGACGTATAGAACAAGGGACGAAGGATAAGAGGGGTTTGACGAAAAAAATATATTACAGGCATAATATGGAATTGGAGAAACAGGGAAGAGGTTAGGGTTTAACGAGCGAGAAATGTAATTTGATATTTAAATGACGAAGATACCCTTAACTTATTTATCAACTACATTTTTGCGTAAAATGGTATAAATTTATAAAATTCATCAAAAAATTTTTTATGATTTTTTTTAAATCAATGTTTAAAATATTCATATTTTCGTATTCAATATCAAATTCAATATCATACTCAATATTTAAAATCAATATTTTTTGTTTCTCCAATTACAAAAGAATTGAATAAACATGAATACATGGTAAATGTTAATTTGAAAATTCTGTAAAGTTCAGCAATCAAGCTTTACACACATTGAGTTATGTGACTCACATTACTCACATTTTAAACAATATAGGAGCGGACTATCTCTTTTTGAAAGTTGAACGTGCTGATTTGGCCTCCGTCACCGGAAATGGACGTTATCGCTGTCTCCTGAGCGAATGCGCCAAACGCGGTCTACCTTTGAAAGCGCACGGGAGCCTTATGACGCAGATACCTGCGAGATAAAATCGACTTCTGATAATTTGACAGAGCTAGTGTTGCCAACCGTCCTCCATTTCGGAGGACAGTCCTCCTTTGACATCAACTGTCCTCTCGTCCTCCTTTGTATTATAAATGTCCTCCTTTCTATTATAAACGTCCTCCTTTCTATTATAAACGTCCTCCTTTCTATTATAAACGTCCTCCTTTCTATTATAAACGTCCTCCTTTCTATTATAAACGTCCTCCTTTCTATTATAAACGTCCTCCTTTCTATTATAAACGTCCTCCTTTCTATTATAAACGTCCTCATTTCTATTATAAACGTCCTCCTTTGTATTATAAATGTCCTACTTTGTATTATAAACGTCCTCCTTAGAATGATAATCATTCTCCTTTGAATTATAAACGTCCTCCTTTGAATTATAAACGTCCTCCTTTGTATTATAAACGTCCTCCTTTGTATTATAAACGTCCTCCTTTGTATTATAAACGTCCTCCTTTTAGAAAATTTTAAACATTTGTTATTTATTTTATCACATAACTAACATCTGTTACGTTGTATTGTTCATTTTTTTTAAATTTAGAATATAACACATGAATATGCTTTTTCTGAACACCGACACACGCATTCATGTCTGTCTAGCGACTGAAATAAAAAAATGAACGCTCAGACCATCTTCATACGCATTTTGTGAACGAATCTTTTCACTATAATTGCAAATGAAGAAAGAAATCTAGCTGATGTTAGTCTAAATTAAATATACATAAAAAGAAATGTATTGATGCGGTTGCTTTTTTTTTCTTCTTTTCCTTTCTTTTTTCTAGTCGAATCTCCTCCTTTCTACACGAACATTGTTGGGCAACCATCGATAGAGCTGTCATGCTCTGTCCCAAAACTGCAATTGTAAGTTGAGTAATTAATTTTGTAGATAAAAGATTAGAAAAAAATGAGAAGGAAATAAAATCACTTGGATATACAACATTCTCAAACAAAACCGTACATGAAATAATAGGGCACGGGATTAAATTCTTCCACGCGACCCCACCCAGGTTAGCTTTTCATTCATTAAGCTTACATTGACCAACAAAAAATTCGCTTCAAAATAATGTACAATTTCATCGCGCAAACCTTTACAGGCCATTGTTCCCCTACCTCTCCATCCTCCTACCCCTACTTTGTTTTTTTATTTTTTATTTATTTATAAATGTTGTCATAGTTCAGTGTATTAACTTTTTCACATTTTCTTGTTAACATATAACTATACTTGTTGTAACTTAACATTCAACTATAGTAACTACAAACTGGCCGACCTGGATGGCCGAGGTGGCGAAGAGCGAGTACCGTCTCAGCGCTTCGGTCCGAAGGGTCGCGGATTCGAGTCACGCCTTGGGCATGGCTGTTTGTCCCTTGACTTTGTATGTATGTGATGTTGCGGAGGGCCTCGCGTTCTGCTGACCCCAGATCAGAGGAGCCCGCAAGAGTGTTTGTCTAGTGTATGGTCGAATATGCGTCCCATCGGGCCGTAAAGGGTAACCGGCTGTCGGCTGGATAAAAAGAGCCCTAGATTTAAAAAAAACTACAAACTGACATAGGAGACTCGTAAATGCACCATTTTAACTAATGTCAATCTTAACTAATTAATGCTATTTTAGCGAATATTACGTCCAATTATTACACACGTTAAGGATATTCTAAAACATTTTTATTTAGTAAAGGACGCGAAAATTGGTACACCAAGGATTCCGGGGACTTCATTCGGCCAGTCAGCCAAGAAGCCAACAATCAAGATTACGAACATAATTACGAACGTAAGCTTACGAACTACAATCAAACCCCTAAGGTGTTTCAATGTTTAAAGTGAAAGTAATTCATGTAAATTTGACAGAACTGCAATGTAAGAATAAATTTTAAAGTTTTATTGTTGAAAAAGGCTGATAATTCATAGTAGTTTCCATCAATCTAATAATTGATTCCAATTAATAGAACATCCATAAATCGTGGTTCTGTATAGAATCACACGTCCACATGCAACAGGTAAGGAGTGTATGTTGTGTGTCGAACCCGTGCTTAAAATTGGCAGGAAATTTAATAAATTAATAATTCAGTTTTAAAATAAGCAATAGAGAACTTCTAAAATTATCACAGTGCGTTTGGCTGTGAGAGAGAGTTGTGGTGAACTATGTGGTGGAAGATAAGTGATAGATTCAATTCTTTATGTAGCCTTGGGTTGGTGAAGAACGAATCAGATAAGCGGTAATTTAGTGGAAGCTCGTGCAACTTCGGTCTCATCGGATGGTACGTGACGTGCAATGTCGCGCCACCATCGCGTGGATTTTTTTGCACCTCCTCGCTACAGTAGAGAGAAAGTTATGAAATGCTGCTTATCTAGTATTGCATGAGTACATGTTTTGAAAACGAGCGACGCAGTGTGTAATTTTGGCAATCTAGGTGGACTTAATTCATAAACTACAAAAGTATGGATTGTTTACTGTTTTAGCTAACATATATTGAAACTAAATGATAATTCTCATATATGGAACAAGTTTTGTTAAAATATTTTGACTACAACTATTTTTTTTACAATAATAAAAAATCGTGCATTTCACGACTTGACACAGAAAAACGCCAATAAAACTCAAAATAATGTATATACAGTAAATAAATGTAACTAATTATTTTCAATATTAATTTTTAATATTTCAAGAAGAAAATAAAAATATAGATCAGCCACTATGGAAACAAATTAAAGAATTAGAGTAAAAGAGAACTATTACATGCTAGTGTATTTTCAGTCGCCATCCGATGAATCCTCGGATGAGGTAATGCCATGTACTTCTTCAGGGTCTTGTTGATCAATGTCTAGCAAATTAACAATTTCTTGATTGTATTTCTTCTTTTTTGATTTTGGAGATCCCTGTAGACTTGCAATGTATGGATCCGATGTAATGAGAAGCCTGTTCATGAGATCAGTGTTTGTGTCTTTTCTTGATGTTTTCCTTGTAAATAGTTCCCTGAACTTCCTGTTGTCTTTATTTCTTGCTTCCGGAGCTTCTTCAGATGAGGTAGAATGCAACTATCAACTATGTCGCTTCCGTGGAAGAAAATCTTATGTAGAGTTACAGGCATGCGATACCACTGGTAATGTTGGAGATGTAGGTCTCGTGTGTCATAAATAAATTTTTGAAAAGTATTGAAGTTGATTTTTTCACCACTGTTTAGGCATTCCATTATGATCCCAAAACGTTTTATTATGTCCAGATTTATTCCAGTTATTTCTGAAGATATCTCGGGATTTCTGAAGAACTTTCGGGCAGTATTTCCATCATTAGTATTGCCACTTTGTGGTTTAGGCACATCGATCAACAGTCCCAACTCCTGCCGAAATTTATCTTGGATTTTTTTCTTTCATTGAGCTACTTTTTCTTTATTTTCAGTTCCTCTTACATGACTTGTTTGAATTTCCAGATGATACGAAATGTGCAGGAGACATTCAAATACCCTTATCCAGGAATGAAGAGGAGATATTCCGAAGCAGAGATATTCTTTCTTCACTTTTTTTGTGCGTAGAGCTGTCTGTGTGGAAGAACACGATGAAACGGCATTGCAGACTTTGCCATCCACCATGCAAAAAATCATTTTTGGTGTAATGGAAATTTCTGAATGGAGAAATTGCATAGTAGTGGGAGTTAATAACCCTATCTATTGTTCTACTTTGCTTACTTCAGCGTTAATTACACTTGACGTTTCTTTTGCAAAAATAAATTTTATAGGGCGACAATACTTAGTTGAAGACGGTGTGGAATTTTTCCAAATTACATTTTCTCCACCAACAGTCTGCATTTGTATTGGCACTATAGACACACTAAACAAATTTTCGTCTAAGTAATTTTCTTCAATGAACTTTTGTCTGTATTTGTTTTTCTCTGAACCATCGCAACCCCATTTTATAATAATTTCAAAAATAGCATTAGATTGTAGTTGAAATTTCTCTCTTTTTATCTTGGATTTTGCACAAACGACGAATTGTATGGTAAATAACTGACTGTAGAGGTATCTCAGCCGATATTTCTGTCACTTTCACTCCTCCTGGATAGCACATGACTTTTGCTTCCTTAACTCTGTAATGCGGTGGATATAATTTACAATTTGTTTTTCGGCTTGCTCTCGTATTCGTGAATATTGCCGAGTAGACAAATTCGTACTCACCATTAGAGCGAGTGCTTGTTCTGGAGAGAGTAAAGATGGTTCCTGATGCAACGATCTTCGAACTTTCTTAATTTTTGTGCCTCTATTAGGAGAAGCAAGTACAAGTTCCTTCACTATGTTTGAAGAATCTCTTTTTCCTTCATTCCTTAATTTTATTCCGGTAGCTGTTCCCAATTCTTCTGTGGACAAACATAAGAGCTGTTTTACTCTCCGTCCTTTAGCTCTAGGCCACACGAACTAAATGACATGACTGTACGGCCAACGCCTCTAGTAGTATCATCTAATTGTGATGTCCTTGGAGCAATTGTTGATAAATTTATTGAAAATTTGATGTATTCCTTCAGCCACGATGAGTAATTTTCTAGAAAACGCTGTTTGTGCCTCGCACATTTTTTCCATTTTCTGGTGATAAACTGGCAAAAAATTTTAATTTGAATTTTTATGGGCATGATTGAAGTGTCGGTAATAGTTTCCTCACCTAATTCGTGTAAAACATACGATACCACGGCGTCATACCCTGCTTCCGTGGAGCTTTCACACCATACATGAAATAGCGTCCTGCGTGAAATCAAGCGCTCCACTGCGAAAAAAAATTAAAAACTCGTGAGTGCGCAGGTATGCGCAGCTGATCTTTCATGATTCCAATAGCCAAATGAATAAGGTTTAATACCTACATAGTCACAAACGTCAACTCCTGTAAACTCTGTATTAAAAGTCTAGATACATTTGTAAAATGGCGCGAAAGTAGAACTAAAATTACTTACTTTTTCAAAAGACCCCCATGAGCAATCGCAAACACTTTTTGCTTATCTTTAGGCACTAATAAAAAGAAGAAACACCCGAAAACACAATTATTTAATCACTATCTCTCTGTGAGTAGCAGGCGATGAGCACTGGTCTCCAACACGAGATGTACTGAAATGCGATTGACAGAGCCGCGCGGTGTCAGCGCGAGATCGTGCAAGTTTGAACTTGTTCTACTGCCGCCTCAAGCGATGCAGAAGAAAAACAACACCCAATTCATACACTATGGACATTCTAAAATCAAACAAATACCCAACTGAATTCATTTGAGTACTTTGGAAAACTGAATTATGTCCACCTAGATGGCCGAAAATACACACCGTGCGACGTTAGGAGCGAGTTTTCAAATTTGTTTGAATGCAATAAAGCAACATTATAAACGAGTTGCATACGCTATTTTCTGTATAACACCATTATAAATGTATAAGAGAAACAAACAGCGGATCAAATAGCGGATTCAGTGGTATGACGGTTAGCGTACCAGACAGTTGTACCAACGTTTGCGGGTTCCAACCCGCATCGTGGATTTTGAATTATTTAAAATCATTCATACGCCTTCCTTCGGAAGGGAAGTAAAGCCGACAGTCCCATGAAGTAGATTTACTGTATTAAAAGATCCTCAAGCCTAAAAGAATCCTCTGAGCTAAATTCAAGTCGCCCAAGATAATACCTTTCTCTGCTACATGGTGAAAGGAGCGTAGCGAAATTTGCGTAGTCAGACGGAAGAGTGGGCCTGATGGCCCGAGTCTCGCTTCGTAAAATAAGGCATTAACTAACTAACAACTTTCTTGTGTCTCGGGTATTTGACATTGTGCGAGAAACGGATTGTCGGCTGCACGTTTACCTCTACCCCCCATTCTCTCGCCCCGATTAGCTGAATGTGTGACGCAATCATTCATGCCGTAAAATCTAATTCATCATTTGTGCCGTAACTTGAACACAGCAGGTTGTTTATAATGATGGAATACAAAAATCTTATTACCGAGCGCTGATAACAAAAAAGTGGATAAATCCAGTTGCTGTCTCCGTCAAAATGTCTGTCAGTCCGTCTATGAACAACGTTAGCGGCTAAACCGTTCAGTCGATTTTCTCCATAATTGATACTCCCCAATCGATCTGACTGATGTCGCGGCCCCTTAAATTTGAAACCGAAATTTTAATTTTTGGGCGTACTTTACATAAAGCCTCAGACATTTCCCAAATTTAAAAAAAAATGGCTCCATCATTTTTTATTAAATTTTGTTTAAAGGTGTGAAGAACGTTTAAGAGAATAGTGCATCTCATGTTCGCTGAAAACCTTACTTTTTCGAAAATTGCAAAAATTCATGTTTTAGGCGTCTTCCTACAACTGCAATTATGAAGAAAGATAATATTTTCCTTAATGAAATCTGTTCCTTAAAGATAGGTTTTGAAATAAGTTCATGAACAATTTTTCGAAAATGTGAGTACTTTCCGCGTAATTTTGCTTGGAAGTACGGACGAGAAAGTACGAGCTATTTTAACCCAATAATTTTTACTCAATATTGCATGAAAACTGCTAATATTTTTGAAAATTTGTGCAAGTCTTTAATTAAGAAAGTAACTGTGGAAGAACAAATTTATTTGAAAAAAAATCTTTAGCTTTAACAGTGTAAATGTAGTATAAGGGAATCCAAAAAAATTGTCACTGACAATTTTCAAAAAAGTCAGAAACACCATTGAATGTCGGTCACTTTTATATGTGTGCCGCAAATTATAAATGTATTTTACTCTATTCTACTTGTAGCAAGAAATTTTAAAACAAATATGGAACCATGTTTGAGAACATTTCGGCATGTTCCAGGGGCTTCATATGGAACTCCCAGAAATAAAGATATTCAATGAAAGCACGCAGGACTTCAAGTCTAGACAGCCGGGTAAGGGAATATTCATAGTGAAAACTACAGAGACTACAACAGCACATACTTTCTCGTATTCTTTTAACTTGTACAATTTTCAAACTTTCGGAGTTCCCTGGTTTTTGACATTTTTTTTTTTACTTTACAAAGAAGAAAAATTAAAGAAATCTTTTGCAGCCTTTTCTGAGACTTTTTCATTTGTACTGTGACTATCCATCCGAATACGTCAACAATTATTTAATATATCACCCCTATGTTATTTCAGTAGTTCACATACCTTCTGCGGCTCTCACATACCACCAATCTTTATAAATGAGGTTTAAAAAAGAGAATTTCACGGAGACGTGACGAATTGCATTTGGACATTAAAAATATTAAGGATTTGTTTAAAAAACGCATCTAAATATTCAAATCAAATGCAACCCGCAGCACTCCGCCAGATTTTTTCATCTATATCGTTTAACTCCTAGACGAAGCTATTTAGAGCCCTAAAAACTAAAACTTTGAGGCTAAATGACTCAAAGAAACGTTCCTCACATCGTAGTCTACAGGATGAGATCTTCTTGAACATTCTATTACATTTTTGCTGGTTCGACTCACCTCGATTCTACCCCACCTGTTCAGAGCCTGTAGAATCTGCAACTGGAAGTGAAATTAAACTAATTACTCGATATTTGACGCGATTGAATTATATGATGATGGCTGAGATGGCCCCTTGTTTTGCTTCTGGACATAAATGTAACTTCATTTTCTGTGCACGTCTTCTAGAATTCAGTAGGAAATACAATTATTCAAATTATCGTTTCCACGTTGTGGCGGCAGGAAGTAATAAGAGCCAAAATTAATTGCTTATTTATCCTTGAAAATAGATTTTATTACATGGGAGTTTTTTTGTTGTTTTTTTCTCCCTTTCAAAATTCAAAATTTAAGTAGTATATGACTTAGTGTAGGGATCACAGAATTTTGAAAATGTGCACACAATTCACTTTTCCCCATAGCACGTCATACGCAGTTTTTAACTGTTTTTTGACGAAAAAAAATAAAAAATAAATAAATATGGGTGTGCCTTTGCTCGGAAATAACGTTAAATAAGAATAGATTTTTTTATTGACAGGGTGTATTGTATTGCTAACAATTACAAGAAGATATATAGAAAACGTGACGGATGATAACAGGGACTTGAAAAATAAGATATATTACAGGTTTATAGAAATGGGAAAATAGGGAAGAGGGCGGGGTTTAAGTTGCAAGAGTTCTCGTACGGGTACGCTAGTCAACATTTAATCCCAAAAGTGACATTATAGCCAGTAAACAAGTGAAGGAGAGACGGAAATGTGACATTCTAGTTAAATTGACCAAGATCTGAGGAAAAGTGTTAAATAACAAGCATGACGGACACGCATTCAGAAAGAGAAGCATGTGAACTACAGAAGCACTAGTTTAGATATTGGATTTTGACAACTAAAACATATTACTTTGCACAATCAAATTAGTTGCTGTTTCTCGCTGCGATTGCATTGCTGGCACATGATTGAATATAAAGAGAGTGTTTACGACGTATAATAATAATTTATTTTTTTATATTAGTTCGTAATTGCTACATTGTATACATAAGAACAATTACCTTTCTACATGACGCTTTCATTCATATAATTATAGTCGAAATTCGCTGACATTACCGATTTTCAAAAGATATTCTCATTTTACTTTTTATTTATTTTTCTGCAATTTTACTTTTTGAGATTTTCGTCTTCATATTCGTAATCAGCGACCTCCAAAACTCGCCAAAACCAGAAAACTTTCCAATTAAACAACTGTTTCACATTTGATCCAGCGTTCCGAGTTCTGGAATAACTGTGGGTTTGGCCAACTCCACTACACACTTCAAAATTTGTCTGGCAGTACCGTGGGGAAATCGGCGGTCAAATGGTCGGAACCAATTAACTGCCCCACAACAATTTATGTTGGACAATTTGCGAGGACGGGGGCGGGGACGGGGCCGAGTCGATACAGAACAAGCTGAAGTGGGCGAGATGGGACAGTGAGAAACGAAGTGGAACGTAAAGAAATGGAAACCAATGTCATCACTAAACCGTGGAGTTTTAGATTTTAACATACCCGTTTTAGGTGCCTAAAATAGGTTCTTTCAGCATCTCAGTTAGGTTTTTTAAATGGTAGAATAGGCACAAATATAACAGAAAACGTACAAAAAAACACATTTTCACTCTTTATTATATTTCTCAAAGATAAAAACATAAATCAATATTACGTAGAATCAAGGTATATTTTGCGATAATACTATTTATTAGCAAGTTTATTGTTTTTCCTTCAGTTACAATTATTCGTACCGTATTTTACCTCACAGTAAATTACTAATACTTTCTCCACGTTTTCAAGAGAAAATGAATATCTCTTATCGGTCAAGATCACTTTTCTTTCGAGGAAATTCAATCGCTGTATCTTAGAAACGGAAGCAGGCTTTTCCACGAAGTCAGGAAGTAGTGGCATGGAAGACTTTTATCGCAAGATCCTTGCCCTGTATATTCATTTCTCGCTATTTTACATATTAACGCAACTTAAAATTAATACCATCCTCGTCTGTTGTGCCGGCACAGAAGAAAAAGTTAAAAGAAGGCACAGACAAAAGAAATTATGCATATTAGTCTCATTTTAGATTTTTTAAGTAAAATAAGCATTAATATTGAAATAGGCTCTTTCAGGATCTATAAAATTGACGGATTTTAGTTCGTGTAATCCTAAAATGTTTATACAAAACTTCATTTAGTACAAGGTACCCAGGAAAAAAAAGGTTTTCACCTAAATAACCGCGGTCTAGTCATCACCTATAAGCCATACCCCTTATCACACCTTAAAAGGCCATCAGCCGAGAATCATACCTGCGAGGCAATCAGTGAACAAGTTTGAACACGATTATTTCGCTCTGATTCGCAGGTAACTAGTGGCGTCGTCATGCCAGGCGGATTTCTTATCTCCCAGGGGATTCATTCGCGATAAGCAATGGCCGCGTGGTCGCCCCCACGTGGTCCCAAGGTCACCTCTACTGAACCTCTCGAAGATAGATAGATAGATAGATAGATAGATAGATAGATAGATAGATAGATAGATAGATAGATAGATAGATAGATAGATAGATAGATAGATAGATAGATAGATAGATAGATAGATAGATAGATAGATAGATAGATAGATAGATAGAAATTATTCTACAATTGGGCAAATGATGCCCGGTGGCAGAATGCAAAATTACAATTACAAATAAAATATATAAAAAATAAATATAAACAAACAAATTGACTGTCATTTCCTATATATGCAGATGGCATTTACATTCCTATACTAAACATTAAAATGCATACACACTACCATATAAATGAATAAACTTACATATTACACAAATATACATACATACAAACATATACGCATATATACATAGAGAGACGAAGGAACCCTCACCTACACACCAATCAGAACTTATTCAGTCATATTCAGAAGAAATGAAATCACTTCACTTCACTTCACTGCACTGCATATAACTTTATCTAAATATTAATTGTTCAATACTTTTTCTGTAGACTACGCATAATCGCACCTTTCACTTCACTTCACTTCACTTCACTTCACTTCACTTCACTATACGTTTTCACCCTACTGACTAATTTCCTATATTTTTTTCTAAACCCTCGCGCTGAGTAGGGGAGAATGGGGGAATCACGGTCACCTAAGAAATATCAGTAGTTACTTCTATTAATACTAATATATTTCAATGCTTTTGGTTGTAATCTAACAATTATTTAAAAATCTTTGTTAACTGAGACTTTGGGTGCTTTTATCTTAATAGTTACAAATTAATGAAAGGTTTTTTTCAAATACAACATTGACTCCCATTACCCCAAGGGGTGGGTAATGACGGTCAGAGGAGCGGGCAATCACGGTCAGGGAGGGGATTTTTAAACAATAATCCATTTTTTGTTATATCTTATATATTTAATGCTGAAAAACATTAGTCTAAAAAAATAGCATGACATGTCACCAAAATACATTACATGAACCTAATTTTTCCATATCTCAAATGTTCAAAGCAAGGAAGTTTACCAGTGATGTCAGCTTTTGATACAACACTAATATCATCCACATCTGGAAACACAAAAATATCCTTGTGGCATCGGTATGCACGCATAAATTTTACTTTTATATTTTTTTCCACATTTAATACCTGAGCCACAAACTTTTTCTCAGTTTTTTCATTTGAAACTGTAACAACAACAAAATCATTGTTCATTAATATTGTTTTTTTTTCAAGTTTGAAATTGTGTTGTGTAGATTCACCATCACTTTCATCATAGTTGCTCATTTCCTCCCAGCCCCCATCAGAAGAGTCCTGGCAGAGGTTGTTTAGATCTACATCAGACTCTGAAGAATCGTCCTGCAACTTGTCTCTCTTACTGGGCCTACTAACTTTTCCAACATTGAACTTATCAGAAATTCTGCGTTTTACACATTTTTTTTGCTGGCGTTGGAGCATTCTTGCACGTTTTTCTTCCAGCATGACTTTCTGTGGTGATTCTGTCAATATAGTAGAGTGTTGCTTTCTTGCTGTGTTTTTTGAAGATCTACGTATTTGTGGAATTGGTGACACTTCTTGAAAGGAAACCTCTCCATTCACAGGATCTTCAGTTGGCGTCTTGCCAAGTTCCTCTTCATTTCCATTATCAAATGAAAAGTCTTCATTTGAAAATACTTCCGGATTTATTGGATGGATGCCAGTGGATTGAAAGCCAGATATTCCTTTTGCAATAGTTGCAACAGTAGAATATGCCTTCTTGAAGAGCTCAGCCAAATTATAAACTGTGATGTGTTCGCCAGGTTTGCTCTTCATAAGTAGATCACACTCTCTGTTGAATGCCCGTTTTAATGGACCAAAGAACGCAACATCCAAAGGTTGTAAGCGATGTGAAGAATGTGGGGGTAGAGATAGCATTACAATATTGTTGTCACGACAAAAGTTATATGCTTCCAAAGTGATGTGACTTCCATGATTGTCCAGAATGAGAAGAACTGGCTCTTCTTTACTGGGTTTTGCATGTGTTTTGAAATGTTGTAGCCAAACAAGAAACAGTGCTTCATTGGACCATCCATTTACTGAGCAGGTATAAAGTGCTCCAGGACATCCATTGGTCTCGAGATTAGGAGTCATCCTTTGTCGAGCATAAATGAACATGGGAGGAATGTAGCCACCAGCCGCATTCAAGCAACAAATAACTGTTGTTGTTTTGCCTCTCTCCCCTGATGTCACGGCTCCAATTCTCTTCTGTCCTTTTGGTGCAATTATTTTTCCGGTCTCTTGCACAGTTGTGATCCCTGTCTCATCCACATTATACATTTTGTGAGGAGGGAATCTATATTTCCCCATTACTTTCTCCAGATTAACAAAAAAGATGTTAACCTCGTCTCTGTTAAAACCTCTTAGCCTATTCATACTTATAGACTCAGGTTTTCGCACTGAAATGGTAGGATTTCTTTTCAGGAAACCTTCTAGCCAATCCTTTCCAGCAAGACGCTTTGTTTTATTGAATGTGTGATCTATTTGTAGCTTTTCAGCGTATTCGAAAACCAATTTCCGAAGCTGCAAAGGAGTTAATCCATAGTACAGGTTAGCTAAGGTCCCAACATTTGCAACTATAGTTGCTTCTTGTTCCTGTGTAAATACAGGTTTTCTTCCCATTGAGGGACCACCCACCGCTAAATTCTTCAGTCTTTGCTGGAAAGTACTAAAAGGTATTCCATACGTTTTAGCAGCTTGCCTTTGACTGACACCTTTTTCCACACACGCAACAGCATTGGAAAAGTCTTCTGCAGTCCATTGCGCTTTTTCAGTTTTTCTTTTCCAATTTCTTGGCATCTGAAAGTAATATCAAACCAATAAATAACGGAGAATTTATAATGGGGTAATGGCGGTCAACTGACCGCCATTGCCCTACATGACAACACGCGGGAAAATATCTTGTTGTATGAAACGTATCTTGTGTATGATAGAATTCGCACAATATTTAGCTGCCTGATACCACTTACCTTTCACAGGAGAGTTTTCTTGGAAACAACAGCTAAAAATTCAAATCACGAGCTTAAAATATTCTACGAAAAAATTAGATGAATAACACTGAAATACGAAAACAGTCTCCCAGCACCGCGCTTAGCAACCGAATGCTTCAAAATGGATTCCAACGTAGTATCAAATGATACCGCTAGATGGCAGATCGTTCCTCATGCTTGTGTGAACAACAAAGGATCAGAAAACACTCTGACCGTCATTACCCGCTGACCGTGATTACCCCGTTCTCCCCCTAAGGAAAGGGCTCAAAAACTGTCGCAGGCAAATCGTTCCAATCTACTATAGTTACTTACTACTTAATCTACTATAGTAAGACCAGCGTAATAGGGTAGGCCAGTCATGTCAAGGCCGCGGGGGAGGTAACAAGCTCATCAGAGCACGCGGGCACTGCGTCCAGAGAAATAGGCGCGAGATTTAAAAGTAAGGGTTGTACAAATAGTACGGAGTGGCAGGCACGTCACTGCATACCTGGCTCATGACAGTCTTTGGGAGACGTTACTTGACAATTATTGACACAAATTTAGCTATATTAATTCCCACTTTCTCTTTAAGGCAAAGAAATGATTCATTAAAATGAAATAATACATCAGTCCGATTTCAAATTCTCAAAGGATAGTAAAATTTTAAAAAATTGAATCAAAACTATCTTTATTTTGTAATCGTGTTTAACAGACAAATATTCTTGCGAGTTAAAAGCGCTGTAAGTCCGTAAGCGAGGACTGTTTACTCAGAGACAAGTTAATTTAATACACATTGCTAAATACAGTAAATAACTGAAAGATTTAATAACACAACACAAAATGAAAATAAGGAAAGAACTCGCCATTCAAACATATTCCAGTCACTCAACAAAGATGTTTATATAAGGCAGAATTTTTTAAGAAAATAAACATCAAATAGTAATTAGTGAAGAATATAAACAGCACAATTCTCGGATATTTGATAGAAAAAATCTCGCTAACATAGTTTCGTATGAAGCCACTATTCCCTGCCGGGCGCCACATCAGCTTGCGCGTGTACACCCCTTCTTGGATTTTAAGGGGATTTTAAGAGTTCAGAGTCAGGGGAAGTTGCCGGTGCCCGTAGGAGTGCCGGGCTCCCCAGGCGGGCCAGTAGCTCGTGCGGGCGCGGTTTGACGTGTCTGATCTAGAGTCTCTGGTAGCTCTGAGGATTTTAAGAGGAAATGAGTTCAGAGTCAGGGGAAGTTGCCGGTGCCCGTAGGAGTGCCGGGCTCCCCAGGCGGGCCAGTAGCTCGTGCGGGGTTCCCCAGGCGGGCCAGTAGCTCGTGCGGGCGCGGTTTGACGTGTCTGATCTAGAGTCTCTGGTAGCTCTGAGGGTTATAAGGGGAAATGAGTTCAGAGTCAGGGGAAGTTGCCGGTGCCCGTAGGAGTGCCGGGCTCCCCAGGCGGGCAAGTAGTTCGTGCGGGCGCGGTGTGACGTGTCTGATCTAGAGTCTCTGGTAGCTCTGAGGATTTTAAGAGGAAATGAGTTCAGAGTCAGGGGATGTTGCCGGTGCCCGTAGGAAAGCCGGGCTCCCCAGGCGGGCCAGTAGCTCGTGCGGGCGCGGTTTGACGTGTCTGATCTAGAGTCTCTGATAGCTCTGAGGGTTATAAGGGGAAATGAGTTCAGAGTCAGGGGAAGTTGCCGGTGCCCGTAGGAGTGCCGGACTCCCCAGGCGGGCAAGTAGCCCGTGCGGGCGCGGTTTGACATGTCTGATCTAGAGTCTCTGGTAGCTCTGAGGATTTTAGGGAAAATGAGTACGGAGTCAGGGGAAGTTGCCCGTGCCCGTAGGAGCGCCGGGCTCCCCAGGTGGGCAAGTAGCTCTTGCGGGCGCGGTTTGACGGACCTAGGGTAGACGTCTGCAAAGGTTTGACAAAGGCACCTTTGCAAGTAGCACAAACATTATTACAAATAGAATAGCTAGGGGTTCGGGAGCTCGTCGAGTTCAATTTTGGTTTTCGTTTTTTTTTTCTTTTTTTAATTTAAGGCTGAGCTAGTGTTGTTGATCAGAATTTCGAAAATGTAGAGAAAGTCATTTCAGAAATACAAAATTAATACTACTACGTTTCTTTTAATGTTCTCAAATATAATTTCTTTACTAATTCTATCTCTGACATATTCTCATTCACTACTTATCAGTTTGTTATCCAATTCGACTCGCACCAATTGAGGTGACTCACGCCATCAGCTGATGTCACTACAGAGCCTCTGGCCGCTGCCTGGTCGAATTCAGCCGCTGTCTGGAGGAGAATTCTAGCGGCCGGCTGCTCTGATCGGTTGATTTCCGTGGATTCTCATTACCAGGCGAATGCCGGAGCAGTACCCAAGCAAACGGGCCACGGACCGCGCGCGATCTTTCCTTCTCTCCGTGTCCTATCCTTACCCCTTACTTACACACACATTCACAAGCACTATACTATCACACATGGGAGACCACTCGAGAGTCCAGACTGGGACCAGTCTTGCTCCGGCAGGGGCGCTGCCCCGAAGGTGGAGATACCTTGAGGAATAAACCCACAATCCGACGGGAATGTCGGCGCAGGATCTCACCATCCAACCATTTAAAAAGTCTCTATGAATGGCTTAACGTAAAATTAGCCCTATACGAACTAATATGGCACCCTGCTTGAGTCAAAAACGTAATGTTTGATGATTATAAATTTTTTGCGGAATAACGTGGGTACTACGCCTCAGTCAAAAATTCATTGCTAAAAATACCATTAACAATAATTATTCGATATATTCTTCAAAGAAGAGAAAAAATGCCGAAATATTGGGTGTTTCAGCAAGTTTGTGGCACCCCTAAACCCATTTTAAAAACGGTTTTATTGATGCCGACGTTGTTCTTGGATTTTTTTTAGGGGTGGTGGTCTTACAGGTATACTCTCTGTTACAGGGAACGACTCCTATTACACTGTACTCTCCGCTGCTGCTGAGACAAGTACTAATCGCGCACTTTTTCTTGATACTTCACAGCGGGAGGTGCGAGGAGAGGCGGGTTCTGTCTACGTTACGGCAGTGCAGTGCTGTCAACTTATCTGGCAGAAAAACCAGGGTAATAGCGCGTCTAGGACTAGATAGCTATGAGAAACAACGGAAGATTTTTTTAATTCTGAAGAAATAGTTAATAGTTATAGAAATAATTGAGTAACAAGAAGGAACATGGTACGCACAGGTCGATAGAAAGAGACACCGAAACTAGAGTGTCCGTATTGGAAAGGAAGGAGATGGGCAGCACTGCAAACTGAGCCGTGACCTTCCGAGTGGAGCTCATATTTTCTACCGGGCCGTGCTATGCCGGGCTGAGCGAGGACTAGGGAGCTCGAGGATCAAGAAAAAGTGCGAGCATAGTATGATAGGAACTGCTGTTTTCAAATGTAAGCTTTATTGTACAGCATTGTTAAATTACTTTGATCGACTGTATTTATTAATATGATTACAAAAGAGAATCGTTTTGAGTATTTTAAGAATTGTCCTTAACGTAATGAGTTATTGACATAAGGTAGGTAGTCTCCCGATTGTCGTAATCCAGGGCATTAGAGAGTTTGTGCACGCCACAGCGGACCTGTGGTGTGTGTCTGTATGTGTGTGTCTGTGTGTCCCTGTGTGTGTGTCTGTGTGTGTGTCTGTGTGTCCCTGTGTGTCTGTGTGTCCCTGTGTCCCTGTGTGTCTGTCTCTGTGTGTGTCTGTGTGTCCCTGTGTGTGTGTCTCTGTGTGTGTCTGTGTCTGTGTGTATGTGTATGTGTCTCTGTGTGTGTACACACACACACAGAGGTACATGTATATATATATGTATATATATATATATATATATATATATATATATATATATATATATATATATACTGTACACAGGGACACACAGACACATAGGCACAGAAACACACACACTTCATTTCAGGAAAATCAGAGCAACTATTCCGTTATATAGTTGAAAGATAATTTCACAAAAACAAAATTCTAGAGTGTTTGTGCACTCTCGAATGTTAAGGCTATCGATCTGCGTAGTTCAAGTTTTGCATCATTTTAGTGCATCTGCGCATGCGCAGAAGATGGATAGTGCTGACCGCTGTGGCGTGCACAAACTCTCTAATGCCCTGGATTACGACAATCGGGAGACTACCTACCTTATGTCAATAACTCATTACGTTAAGGACAATTCTTAAAATACTCAAAACGATTCTCTTTTGTAATCATATTAATAAATACAGTCGATCAAAGTAATTTAACAATGCTGTACAATAAAGCTTACATTTGAAAACAGCAGTTCCTATCATACTATGCTCGCACTTTTTCTTGATCCTCGAGCTCCCTAGTCCTCGCTCAGCCCGGCATAGCACGGCCCGGTAGAAAATATGAGCCCGGTAGAAATATATATATATACTAGCTGACCCGGCGAACTCTGTTCCGCCTTAACAGTCGGTCCCATCTTTTTTTCGCGTCGCACTCACTGTGAGAAACTGTATTATCCTTGTTGCACTCGTGATAATAAAGCTATTGCAGATTTGTGTTTTTCTCTCAAACAAAGAAGAATTTCAAAAAAACGCTCTGATATTAAATAGATAATAAAAAAGTCTATTACGTAGCAGAGCGTTTTTTTTTTGGAATTGATTTTGTTTAAGAGAGAAATACAAAGCTGTAATAATAGGGATCGGCTGTTAAAGGCAATAAATAAGCAGATTTTGGAATTTATTAAGTTAAATTGTTTATTAGAAAATGCAATAAAAAAATTAAGTAGATTAATCATTCATTACTGTTCCTGTATTTTGGTGCATAGGTGAAGTATATATGGGTATAACGTAAGTATATAATAGGTGTAGTATATATAGCGGCGAACGAAAAGCGGCTATCAATATCGCCTTCTGTTATCAGTGCGGCGTTACAACAATGGGTTACAACAGGCAACAATGACCGCTAACATGCGAAATCACGCGAAACGTGCGAAAACGTGCAAAAACGTGCGTTCTCACACAGAAACGCTGTCGAACGGGATAAACAGTATCCTATGTCCGTCTCCTGGCTCTAAGCTTCCTGCTCACCAATTTTCAGCCAAATCGGTACAGCCGTTCTTGAGTTATAAATAGTGTAACTAACACGACTATATATATACTAGCTGACCCGGCGAACTCTGTTCCGCCTTATCCCATCTTTTTCTCGCGTCTCACTCACTGTAGAAACTGTACTATCCTTGTTGCTCGTGATAATAAAGCAATTGCAGATTTGTGTTTTTCTCTCAAACAAAGAAGAATTTAAAAAAACGCTCTGATATTAAATAGATAATTAAAAAATCTATTACGTAGCAGAGGGTTTTTTTTTTTTTGGAATTGATTTTTTGTTTAAGAGAGAAATACAAAGCTGTAATCATAGGGACCGGCTGTTAAAGGCAATAAATAAGCAGATTTTGGAATTTATTAAGTTAAATTGTTTGTTAGAAAAAAAATAAAAAAATTAAGTAGATTAATCATTCATTATTGTTCCTGTATTTTGGAGCATAGGTTGCACTCTTCAGTTAAATACCTTCACGCGAAAACATGCGAAATCACGCGAAAACGTGCCAAAACGTGCGTTCTCACACAGGAACGCTGTCGAACGGGATAAACAGTATCCTATGTCCATCTCCTAGCTCTAAGCTTCCTGCTCACCAATTTTCAGCCAAATCGGTACAGCCGTTCTTGAGTTATAAATAGTGTAACTAACACGACTTTCTTTTATATATATATATATATATATATATATATATATATATATATATATATATATATATATATATATATATATAATCCTTTCACAAACAAAAATATATGTGATGATGATGATGGGTTTTTCGTTAATCATGATTATCCCCTTTTCTTCTTTGTATTAGTACACTGATTAACTAGTGTTGCTCCCTCCTGTGCACATATATACATTTTTAATATTAATATTTTATTTGTTCTTTAATATTAACTAATATTTGTTTTGCCTATAAATAATTAATGCAAAAAACTTTAAATAACTACTGTACAAAAGAACTGAAAATTGAAAAAAGAAATAATTAAATTTATTTCCTTGCTTCTTTGCATTTAAATGGCATAACTAAACTTCTCTAATCAAAAGACTGAGAAGAAAACATCAGACTTGGAGTTACTTCCCAAAACTTGAAAGAAAAGCTTGATATACTATGGCTTGATGTACATGGTTCACCCCAAAAGGCCAAGAGGTTTTGATTGTTACCTTCTTCTACTTGGCAAAAATGATTTCAGTATGTATCAATGTTAGAACTGTGGAATTATTTAAAAAATAATATTATACAGTATCATATATACATTACAAAAATAATATGCAATATAATAACAAATATTTATTTAACAAAAATGTATGATGGCCCCCTCCAAAATTATTGAATCCACCCCCTGGCATGTCACGACAAGAGTGAAGCTCAAGACCTTTGATCAAAGACTCGTTTCTCCACAGCATGAAAAGAACTGTTCAAACAAACAAAAACAAGATAAAATATGACAATATCATAAATATGATTTCAATATAAATTCTAGTGTTTCCTAGAGAGTAGCTCAATCTTTGTTCATGATCATTCAGAAGGGACAATTGCCCTTGAAAGAGTTAATGAGATTAACCAAATAATGTAAATGGACATTAAGAGGAGTGTTTCCTTTTAAGCTCATCCTCTGAATATGAATATAAGTAATTAAAGTACTGATGTTCATCACCTATTCCCACACATTTCTTATGGAAAATAATTTATGTTGATTAAGTGGATGGTATTTATAAAATGATTTTATTCACTCACAAAAAAATTATATTTCACTTTCTTGTACTATATAAAGTCTCCTAATCCAATGTTACAAACCATTAGCAAAACCTCTGTAACAAATGGAGGTGCCACGAGGATGCAAAGAATTTCACAATAAATGCTTTAGCCATCTTAGCTAAATCAACATTACCTTGCAGGAATGCAAAAACTTGCTTAGACATTTCATTTAGGATGTTTGGAACTGTTGAGAGTATTAGATTTACTACACAAGTCATTTGAACTAAGAAAAAAATTCTTTGAAGGTGACAATCTGAAGGTCTTGGGCGCAAATGGTTTAAATCAATCAATTATATGTGTCAGGTCAATTTTAGAACTTTTTCATCTCGACACTATATTTTCACCATGAATGACTGGAATACAATATATTGTTCGCTAAACGTGTAACCATGAAAAATAGGAATATAAATTGTGCGTTCATCTCATCTCAAATCAATTATTTGGATAAAACGTGTGTTCAATTTCACACAGGTTGTTTGGAAAAAATCCAGCTAGCATCAGAATTTGTTCAAAGAAACGTATTTTCCAGCTGTTATTTAGTTAATCCAGCTTTGCTTACCTTCCACGTGGAGTGTAACACGCAAGAACCGGATTTCATCACCAGATCGCACTTAACAATTGTCTTCAGGACTTATTTTTATTCTTCCACACACCGAATAAAATGTTTTTATAAATTGGAATTACTAGAGAATAAATCGTGTAACATTGAAAAACAGCTCCGATACGCGACGAAACTTTCCAACCATTTTCCACAGCGCGGAGCACGCTTTCACCAATGACGTCAAAGACAATCAAATTACGCGCCAAATGGTGACACTGTGCAACCTGATGCTCATCTTTTTCAAAAAATGCTGCACGACACGAGTCAATTATTGCTATTGTTTTCCACTTTTAAAATGGAGTTCCACATTGATCATATCCCCATATTTTAGTTTTTTTACTTCTCATTATTAGTATTTATAAAAAATCGATGACTATCGAAAGCATTAATCATTGGCTACTACATTACCTACATTAAAGCTTTCCGATTTTCTATGTTTACCTCGCTGAATGTTACTTGAATTTCTGCATGCAGGCGTGGTAGCATCATGTTAATGGCCTAATCGGCCAGATTTTCAATTTTATATAATCCTAACATTTTGTAAATTCAACACATCAACACATTTCGTAAATTGTTGACTTCTGTCCCGTATTTAGTTTTTTGAGTTTCAGACCAGTTAAGTTCACATTTCAAGACTACTAGTTCTCAAAAGATAATTTTCCAAGTGGTTAATACTTTTTCTCCTCTGAAACTTATCAAAATCCGCCAAATTTAGTGAAAAATACACTGAAACGCCAAATGTCAGATTGCTGACCTACACATAGCAATAAATAAATTAATGAAGCAACAAATTTGCACACATTTCTCGAACTATTACTAAGTTTCATCTCTGTAGTTTGGACCTGGCCTTTACTCTGGAGTCTGGAGGTATATTCTTAGATCTGGATACTCTTTTCAGTGTTGCCCTTCCCTCTTCCCAGTTGTCATCTATCGAGGCCTAAGTCATTTTTTCACATTTTAAAGACATTTTTGTGAAAATGTTTGAGCGTTCCTGAATATGCATAATTTTGAGCTAATTTTCATAGAAACCTTGTGATTTTGAGACTCTTCATAGGAAATCATTTGAAGCCCTGAACTCACAAATGCAATAAACAAATTTAAAAAACTCCCATATAATAAATATTAATGATGTGAGAGAAAACTTAAAAAAAAACACAACTATTGTGCAATTTTGGAAAATCAAAAGAAAAAATCAAATAATCAAAAGCATACATCAAAAGAATAAATCAAAATTATGTCATTCAGTACATTTAGAAACTGTTGGAAGAAAAAAATTAGATCATTTGTGAGAAAACAGTGTTTTTAGTATCTTTTAATATTGCCCCTATTTCATTCAAAATTGCAAGAAAACTTCACTAAAACTACTGTACTATTATTTTCCAAAATACGTATGTCTTTAATGAAAGAACCAATTATGGGAAACAATTTTATTATAAGAAAAAATCCTTCTCAAATATTGTAGTTGTGGGATAATGCTGGCCAAGTTTCAAACTTTTGTACTTCTTTGAGAATTCTGCATTAACAGTGCAATTTCAATCTATACCATCTTTATTCTTGCATTTCACTGTTTTCTTACAAGAAATTTCAAGAAAAAATTTGGAGATGCTCTTGGGAAATATTAGAATATGTCCTAGATGCTAGATGTTAAGTACCCCAAAAATTTAGGAATATTTCTCAAAATCACAGGGCTTTCAGCCAGCTATGATTGACCAGAGAATATTCATTTTCAAAAATAGGAATATCTATGAAGAGTTTAGTTGCTAGTGTTGTTCATGGACAGACAGATTTAGAGATGTTTTGGAAAAAAACATGGACCCCAAAAGTTAAGTTTCCATTGAAAAATCAAAATCGATTTTCCACAGCATTACATAATTTTCTTTATGCCATGCACTCCATAAGTACTTGCATACACGAGAAAGTAAAAAGAGGAAAATAGGATGGAGTTTCCACAATTGTCCTAAATTTGAAATTTATCTTCATCATTTGGTTAACATAATAGGGTGTGCAATAGTTCATTTGCCACATCAGTCATAATACTAATGGGGAAAAAAGTTTAAATCCAAAAATTCAAGAAACACACAAGTAATTCACTGCATACAATTTAAAAATTAAATGAATAATAAATACCAGAAGTAATAATGTTCTCCATTGTTAATTTGAGAAGTTATTAAATATCTTTTGTTAATGTGAAAATTAAAGACCCAAGCCATGCTGCTAATGTAACTGGAAATCAAAATCTTATGTGTGACAGGCAAAGTAATAATTTGCCTACCTAATGTGGACTTATGTTATGATATGTGTGAACTGAGAACTGTTTGATCTACAATGTTGAAATGTTCATTTAATACTTCCTATTGAAAAATACTTGTAGTTTGTGCAACAAAAACTGTTTAAATTTTATTTTAAGTGAAGTTTATTAAATTAGTAGTAAGTACTTTTTAATCTGGGTAGGCACTTCTTATCTTGCTTACCTCAAGGAGCCACTATTACTTAGGTATTACTGAAATAAGATAAGGAAAAAGGGAAACCAAGAAGTTATCACACTAACACACAATAAAATACAATTGAAAAGTTACGTCTCCCTGTCAAAAATTAATCTAAACATTAGATAAGAGCAATATCATCCTAACCCAGACCAAAATTGACAACTGATTTTGTTTTTGTGCAGTTTTAGACTGTACAGTTTGTTTTTGAAGTCATTACACGAAACCTTTATATCTCCTTCGCATTAAATTGCTGGAGATATTTTTCGACAGCATCAAGTGTGAACAAAAGTAACTTTTTTCTCCATACTTAATAATCATAATCAGTTTGAAACTTGTCCTCACCTTTAAACGATAGTTGATGTTCTAGCACTTGAGAAAAAGTCATCAATAGAGACTGGACATATATGGAGTATATAACATCAAAATATGTAATGGAAATTGCAACAATATGTAATAAATATGTAAAATTGGGTAGAAAATGTAATAGTAAACTTCATTAATTTTAAAACACATTTACATCATATGAAATTACATTTATAAAAAATTTCCGAAACAAATTTTAAAAATAATGCAAACGTGAGGAGAGCGTTAGGAGAGCACAAGTTTGCACCATACAACTTTCCCGTCAGTAGTAAAAGCATCATCTATTGCTGTCCAGAACCATAGTTTTGCAGCCAGACTAGATGCAATTAAAGACATCATACTGGCAATATCTACGACCAGCAAATAATCACTGCAGCATGTAGCACTCTCATTGAAGTGTTACACGTTGACAATTGCCAATGTTTCTCTGAAATTAAGTTTAAAGATCACAAACAGTGGCGTCAGTGATACTTTTCACACCTAAAGCTGAAAGTGATCACAGTCGCTGACACCCTCTTCACACCACGGAGATAACTGAAGTAGGCACGCCAGACTGTGAGAACATCATGCACCTTCACATAGGGTATTTGGAGCATAAAAGATATGTAACAAAATTTAAAAAGTTGATAGAAAAAAATATTTTGTGAAAAAAAACAAAAAACAAACACGTAAATAGAGTACCAAATATGTAAAATTATATGACAAAAGAATTGGATATTGTGTTAGAACGGCGACGATCCTCCAAGATAAGAAATTTGAGAACGGTAAGTAGAAAGATAAAAAATATGTAATTCAATAAGAATCCAGTCTCTAGTCATCAATCATTGTCCACAGCCAAATACATAATCTCTTGGACATCACAGTCCATTGCTTTTAATGAAAGGCAGGCTTCCTTTTAATGAGGTGTTAAAATTTGGTCAAGGTTTTTCATTTTACCTAGAATTTGTTTAAATAATTTTGTGCAGTCATAGTGGGTATTTATTTCCAAGCTTCTGTGATAAAATGCAATGCTTAAGGGATGTTTAACTTCAATCATAAGACATTTCCAAGTATCTATCTTTGCAACAGCTTTTCTTGTTAGCAGTCCACTGATTTCTTTCAGAGGAGCAGAACACTCATTGATAAACAGATGAATTTTGCCATCTATCTATCCTATTGTCTGAGAAAGTGATCAATGAATTCTTTCAGTCGTGCAGGCCTGTTGGTTTGCCTTGTATTTAGTACAGTTTCCGACTTTTCACACGTGAAACATCCTAACGACTATTGGAGGCTATTAATCACTTCTGGCTGCAATACATGCCAGAAGTGATACTTTGTGAGCCTTGGTAAGGAATGAATGCCTCCACTTCATAGAATATTTTTCCAAAATGAATATTCCCAGGTCAAACTGGTGCAACTCAAAGCTCTGCGATTTTTAAAAACTTTCTTTAAATTTTAGGGTACTTTATATGAATCAACTGTGACATTTTCAAAAATTTCTGAAAAATGTCTGTAAATTTTTTCTTTACATTTCTTCTACGAATAGAGTGAAATATACATACAGAGATAAAATAGATGTGACTTTCACTGTTAACTCTGAATTTTCAAAAATTACAAAAGTGTGATTTTTTTCGTCACTTTTCTACAATAATGAAGATAGCAGTGAATTTTTTGCACTCAAAATGTATGGAAAACTCTCACGTCATGAACAAGCAGATTTTTCGCACATTAGATCAGGCCATACCAAATTATCTCATTGACATCTACTGGAGAAAAAACCTAATTCATATATTTCTTGCAATTTAATCATTGCATCAAATGTAATTTTTTTTACATATCTTTCACATCATTTATATTTATACTACCGTCAGTTTTTACACATAATTGCATTTACAAATACAAGTTCTTCAAATATGGTCTTACATAGTTTCTTGAAAACTTTCCCTTTTCTTTGAAAGTGAGCTCAAAATTCCATGTTTTCAGAAATGCTCAAACAATATATTCTCCAAAACGCCTCAAACTTTTTTTCTTTTAACTTTTTGTACAGATACAGCTAGATGCACTGAATAATATGACGTTATCACCATTTTGATTTTTCTTTTGATTTTCTCAAAATCACACAAATATAGTTTTTTTTAAATATATTTCACGTTGTTAATATTTATATTGTGGCCATTTTTTTATACATTATTGCATCGGTAAATAGAAGTGCTTTAAATGATTTCTGGTGAAGTTCCTCGAAAACTCATAAGTTTTCTGTGAAAAAGAGATCAAAATTGTATATTATCAGAAACACTCAAATGATCTTTTCACAAAAATGGCTCAAAATCTTTCAATGAAAATTTGCTTAAAGGATCAGGTTTTACTTCCTCTATAATATTCTTTAAAGTTGTATTTCTGTTCTACAACTACAGTACCAAAAAATTGAGAAAATGTGAAAAAATGTTCTTCAGGCAGCAATAGAAGGCAGTTGGGAAGGAGGCAGGGCAAACCCAAAAAGCTAGCTTAGAAAACCAGTACAAGAAAGAAAATAGAAAACTAGTATAAGAAAGTCTGTGCCATTCTGTAGCACCACTAGTTCTTTCTAATACATGAATTTTCTCAAGCGAAAATGCTTCCTGTTTTTCCTCCATTGTCATGAGCAAAAACAAAACAACTAACAACAGAAAGATTCTTTAATTGAGATTTCTGCGCAGGTCAACTGCTATGGTGGTAGTCCCATTTGTGTAAAGAATGTTTTTTCCTAGTGATTCCATCCCTACTGGATGGTGAGATCCAGTGTCGACCTACAGGGTGGGATTCTGCTGGCAGGGAATATTTTCCCAAGGTAGAGTAGTTTCCTCCACGTGAAAAGTGCGATTTTGCGCAGTCTACAGTAAAAAGTATTGAACAATAATACGTAGATAAAGTGATATGCAGTGCAGTGAAGTGAAGGGAAGGGAAGTGATTTCATTTCTTTCTGTTTGTTTCGCTAGTCAAAAACGTCTTTCTACAGGCTATTCTGACAAGTGGTATTTATTAATTTGTTTATAGTAACAAGTGTTTTACGTATTAAAAATGTAATAATTATTATAAGCATTATATATTATTACACTGTGGTGTTAGGTAAAAATATTTATCCATGTTTGTCTGAATGTGAATGAATAGGTGCAGATTGGTGTGTATGTGAGGGTTCCTTGGTCTGTCTATGTATCTACGTGGGTATGTTTGCATGTATATTTGTGTACTTTGTAAGTTTATTTATCTACATGTTAGTATATATGTATTTTCATTTGTAGTATAGGAATGTAAATGCCATCTGCATATCTAGGAAATGACAAAGACAATTTGTTTTTTATATTGATTTTTTATACATTATTATTTTATTTGTAATTGTAACTGTACTTTCGTATTTCTGCATTCTGCCACCTGACATCATCTGCCCAATTGTAGAATAAATTTCTATCTATCCATCTTTATCTCCCCCAGTAGGGCACAGCCCCATGCAGAACAAGCTCCAAGCTCCCAACATGTGTGATAGTGCAGAGCAGGGCCTTTCAACTCCCACGTAATGTGGTGAAGAACATTACAGTGGCACCTTCTCCTGCAGCACCTTCTTACAAGGAAGTAAAATATGTACTGCTGCCAAAGATACTTAGAACATGCATGACTGTTACATGGGTTTGCGAGTCGCAATCAGACGCGTAATGTTACAAAAGATAGCGTTGATATTTGTATTTCTTCATGGATTTCTTATGTGTAAATATTAAGAATAATTGGGCATTTAGAAAACACTTATCCTATTTCTCACAAATTAGCCAATTTTTATGTGCAGAAGTTGGCGAGCCTAACCTAAAGCTGTAACTGAAGACACTAGTGCTTCCTATCATAGCACCCTCCCGTTCTGTCCCTGGTTTTGACGGTGCAGTGCATTTAAGTAGGGTGTGGATTCATATGCACTAAAAATCCAGAAAATATGCATGCAAATATGCTTTAAAAAATAGGAAAATTTGCACTTAAAAAATATGCACAGGGAAAAGTGTGTGTTTTAAGTCTCTACAAAATAGTTCAATTTAAACGTTGAATGATACACAATGAATTTCGTTTCAATTGCAGGAGGTTATGACACATTTTTCTAAATTTTCTGGGATGAATTATTTTTTGTTACCCACAAGACTGTTCTTATACAGATAAAGTTCTTTCAACTTCACTTGAGTTTACGAGACAACACTTAAAAGCTTCAATTTCTTTAGTTGTGTAATTTTCAACACCATGCGTTTCACCTTGTAAAATACCACATAACTTTTTTCACAGTTCTGAAACCATGATTTTTTCTTGAATTTTCTTCATTTCTTCTGTAAAGACTCATCCTATTGGTTCTAGCAAATTGTTGAATGACTTTGCTACAGAGTTCAGTCAGACATGTTTCATTCCCACAGACGTGTTTGGATCGACTTCCTGATGAATTGTACCGCTCTAGTCACACAAATATGATGCAAACTCGAAAGCCATCTCAATGTTCCTCTGAATTTTATGAAGGAACAAAATAGTAAATAATGTAAAATATGCAAATATGCAAAATCCGCAGCCTACATATAAGTTTAAGTGTGTAAGGGAATAAGGGGAGAGGATAGAACAAGAAAACGGAAGGAAAGATCACACTCAGTCCATAGCCCTATTTGTTAGGGTACTGCTCCGGTATTCGATTGGTATTAATTGGAAAAACTGTGGATAACTACCGATCAAAGCAGTCGGCCACTAGAATTCTCCTCCATTAAGCAGCTAAATTCGATTGAGATATACAGCTAGTGTTGAAATTCCATCACTGTCAAGACTTGTACCCCAAGACCTCCTGCTCGGAATCACCGGAAAAACAGTGACAATGCTGGCTGCGAGCTAACCTCAGCCAGTACTAACAACTGAAACTGACAAAAACAACGATCTCCGCAAGAAATACATTTAAAGTGAACTCTTACTGGATATACATGTGAGGTCCATGAAGCAAGTTACTTCACCAGTCAACATAGCACATTCATCAAAGAAAGTTTACAGGAAATATCTGAACATATGTTTGTTTACCCCATCCTCTCCAAAACAGACAATGTATTATCATTGTCATCATTTTCTTTCAAAAAGTCTGTCTAAATTCTAGTCCTATAAAGAAAACTTTCTTAAAATTGGGGGGTTTACTTCTCAATCTATGAGCAATGCACGTAGTGAATCACTGGCCCCTGCGATTTTTTTGCGAGGGTCGATTGGTCGCTCTTTCACATGGGTGTCCATGACAAATCGCATAGTATTTTAAGGCATCACACCTCGCACAAATGTAGGGAGTGGTGCTCCGTTAGTTGTGCTCATCCCCACACACGAAGGGTGGTGGTCCAAGCTTCTTTTTTTTTTAACCGCTGGGCGGGGAGGTCCATCTTAAAGAAAACAACAAAACGATTGCCTTTCAAAACTATTTTGTGGCGTCTGGCATGTGTTCATCACCTCAGGCCTGAGTTACAAAAGGATTGCATACGGTCGGTTCTCTGTGGAATTGGGGGGTTTACTTTTCAATTCGCTCCAAAATTCAGTCACAAATCTAAGAAAATGAACAATCACAAAAATGTAAAATCAAGGCAAGTTTTATATTGCTAATAAGGTCACTTCTCTAGAACTTTTCGTTTAAGTCATACATTCCCAGATAATGAGGTCTAGGATCATAAAATCAAAGTTCTACTGAATTATTAAAGATTATAATAGAAAAAGATGAAATGAAACAAATAGTAGATAAAGAAATTAGGAAAGTATTTTATATATTTGAAAAGTTTTTTCCGAGACTTTCTACAATTCATAACTTACAAATGCATATCGTTCTTGACAAAGTCATTTTACCATACATGAAATATAATGAAGAGCCAGTTTCCAAGTGAAAAACTTGTCTAAAACAAGCTTCTACATTTCACAAACAATTGAAGTATTGAAGGTCTGCTATTAAAAAAAAAACAGGTTTTAGGAAATACTTTTTATTATGTACACAACAAGCTGATGTGATCAACTTGCATCATACAACACGCATTGAAAGAGTTACTCAATGATATAAGAACAGAAAAGCGCATGATGAACACAAATAAGAAAAGAACCAATGTTGCAAACGACATTCTGCTTCACACAATCATCTCCAACTCCCGAGCATATTCAAGGGCCTGTTCGGCAAGTTCTGTGGAAGGGAGGGGATCGTCCACCTTCTTTTCCTCTGTGCCGAAATGGTAGAAGTTGTCACGTCCCAACACCCAATTTTTCTGCAAGACAAACATAATTCTTCTTTTGGTAAATAATTCATGAAATAACTTTGTCAGATTATATTTGGTCTTAATTTTACAGAAAATTGTTTTTTTGGGGGGTAGCAATTTTACATAAAATATAATATTGTATAAAACTGCTATATATATAAATGTGCATGCTATGTATAAAACTGCTATCGAAAAAAAACAACAAGTTTCTGTCATTAAAATGAAGACCAAATACAGTCTGACCAAGTTGTCAAATCTATAGACAGAAAAGAAAATAATTTAATTCATGACATTAGCACATTCTCTAAAATGTTCATCAACTATATTTTTTTAACATTGTCTTTACAAGAATAATGCACAGGAACTTCACTTTTTTGTCTCAAATCTCACAAATAAATAGAAATCTTACATCTCTATACTTATATATAAAAATAAAGTAAAAGTGTTTTATAAAAACAATGAAAACTTCACATTTTTACATCCCATTACCCAATTTTTTCTGCAATACAAACACAATTCTTATTTTGGTAAATAATTCACAACATATGCACACTTCCTAAAATGTTCATTAACTACATTTTTTACAGTGTCAGGACACGAATAATGCACAGCAACTTCATTTTTTTGTCCCTATCTCAAAAATAAATGGAGATTGTACATCTCTGTATTTATATTAAAAAAATACAAGAAAAGAGTTTTATTAAGATAACGAAAACTTCAGATTTTTACATCCCAACATGCGATTTTTTGCAAGACAAACAATACTTCTGTCAATAAATAGTTCATGATATAAGCATTAACTACTTTTTTAATAACATAACAATTATTAATGACAATTCACATTCACTAAAATGTATGTAAAGTACATTTGTTTGTATTGTCAGAAGAAGAAGAAGAAGAAAAAGAAGAAGAACAAGAAAAAGAAAAAGAAGAAAAAGAAAAGAAAAAGTAGAAAAAGAAAATGTAGAAAAAGAGGAAAAAAAGAAAAAGAAGAAAAAAGAAAAAGAAGAAGCAACAGCACCTTCACTTTTATGTCTCTAACTCAAAAATAAATCGAAGAAGTAGATATGCAAGTCAGATAGCAGTCATTATTAACATGGTCATTAAATGTAAATTACTATCTCTTATTCAACTAGATGAAACACATTGGATTATAAATCACAAATCCTGCAAAACCCTGCTTTTACCTTTCTGCAATTTACGTTTTCCCGGCTTTTATAACATTTCTTGTCAGTCCCACCAGTTTTCGAATATTCATACCGTTATTAATACCCCACTTTTATGTGAGCATAATTTCAATTTTCCCAGCAATTTACAACAGTCTGCTTGTCACAGCACTGTCTGGAAATCATTTCGCATAAAGCGCTGTCATTGTTATGGCTGATTTAAAAACAGCCATTAAAAAAAGACTATTGAAATGGTGCAATATTGTAAAGAGTTTTATGAAATGTTTGTTACATGAAGACAAAAAGATTTAAATACAAAGGAAATAATTTTTGAGCAGCTATGCCTATACAAATTTTCACTTCATGACATTTCAGAGATATTGGAAAATGTAGAAAAGAAGTTGCATTAACAGAAGTGTATAAGACAGGAAGCCTCACAATCATTTGTTTATTTTATATCATCCTCCTTCACAATTTCACACTTTCTCATTCTAAAATAAACAATTTTTCCCATCCTTTAATAGCTCAAACATATACATGATTCTTCGTACATTTTTGAGAGTAAATTCATTTTGTGAACCCACTTTCTCTTATTTCTGATATCAAAAAAATTCAGAAATGATTACAAACTGTAAACAATTATTTTATTGACTTGGGAAAAACATAAACTTTGCAGTTTGTTCTAACAGTAGATATACCATTGCCGACAATGAGTACATTGTTGACTTCATCATTGTCGCCACTGACAATGAGTATTGTTGCTTCGTCAAAGGCTTCTATCAAGAGGATGGTGGGGACTCATGGAAATGTAGCAACATTTGATATTCACTATGCTTCGGCGTGAATACACCTCCAATTTCTGGTGTCACATATATCAGTCAGATTTCTATTTGACTTAGTAATATTGTTCATTGCGTATCTAATATTGAATATTAAAGTATATTATTGTTTGTATGTATCTAAATATATTATACCCTTAGTTTTAAAGAAAGAAAGGGAAAAAAACATTTCCCCTTATTTACACTTCCCACAAATTATACCATTTTCCTTATGGTCCCATGAAAAATGTAAAAGTGGTTTGCATACATAAAACGTCTCTCAGTAAGCATCCTCAGCTTGTCACTAGCACTAGCTGACTGTCACCCTTGATACTGTGCTCAAGACCCTGTGGTCATCGAGGACGTCCACCATATTTGTGGACAAAACATTTGGCCCAGTGACGCCAACTGGACCATGGCCTTCCAGCCCAGAAACTTAATCTGATACTACAGAACACATGATAATCATATGTGTTTACTTCAGGCACAGCAAGCACTAAAACTGAAAGTGGAACTGACAATCTGCAAACACAAGTTTTGCTGAGCACCTTGTTAGTATCAAATTAGGAGAAGTCCCAATATTTCAAGAATTGGTAACAGTACATATGCCAGGTGCGCATGCCAGATTCTTACTAATTTATTTACATAACTAATTTTCATGCATTTGTGGTCTATTTTTCAATGGATTCTTTTGTTAATGATTTTTCTCATAAATACCTTCTGGGAGTTCAATAAACAGGATGTATCGTATATGCTGTATGGGACACGTGGCTTCTCTGTCATGGTGGCTAACGTTTAAACGTCAGCCACCATGACAGAGACTGGCTCATCCCAGATAGCCTAAACTATACAAACTCTGGTCACAGAAGCCTATGAAATCGTATCAATAAACAGGAGTCTACCGTAGTTAGCAAAATCAGAAACAATAGTTACCTTTCTCCCATACTCTGTAATCGCAGCTTGATTTTGGAAGTTGAGCATCCGAGCTGCTTCATTTAGAGAGATCTTCTCATAGGCCTTCTCCATGCACGCAGCAATTTCGCTGCGAATTGTATCGAGGAGAATATCAATGAAGAAATTGTAGCTCTCTGCAGGAACATTTCCCTTCGCCAGGAAGATCTGGAAAGCAAAACCATGATTTTGATATGCTGAAGGAAAGAAAATGAGAGAAAGAAAAAGAAAAAAAAAGTAAGAAAGAAAGAAAAATTAAAAACTGAAATTATCATTTTCATTTCCCCCTCTCTCAAAAGAACCTGATACAAGAAACACAACAGAAATAGTATAAATTAATTTTTAAACCAAGTTGTTCTGACAAACTTTTTATTAGAAAATCTTTAATGTTTACTAATCAATAGAAATGTATGTATTTACTTTTCCAAAATAAAACCAAAGGGTTTTTTTAAAGATTTTATTTACGAGAAATTTTATGAGTACTATGTTCTGGTTTCTAGAACTTTTCTTTCCAAAATATTTTCAAAACATACTCTTTTTAAATGATGTATTATTAAGCACAAGAAAATAATTTATCATTAAGAAAATGAATCTCGCCTATCTCCTGTGCAGTGCTGCTTTCCTTCCTCCAGCAATTATGACTAGGCTGCAGGTTTTGCATATTTACAGGATTTTCAGAGCATGTACCACATAATGATATCACTAGTATCCTAGAGGACTGGCCAGCCACGTTCATATTCAAAGAACAGTATCTAAGAACATTATAAATGAAATCCTTCATAATTGTGAAAGGGATCTTAGAATTTTAAATTTTATTTCTACAAAATTAAGTACTCTTAAAAAGGATTGTCTTTATTCCATTTTCCATTAATGTCTTTTAAGCACTGTCAGACAAATCAACCTGGAGTGATCAACATGTCTAAAACTCATTGACTCTTCATGTTTTGTGATTTCAGCTTGACCAACTGACGTTAACTTTAAACTGAACTCTTGCATGGCTCTTTACACTTGTGAACCCAATTGTAATTTTGAAAAAGATCCCAAACGTGGATCAAATGTCATAAATTCATTCATTTGTGATACCAAACTGTCTATTAAAAATGAGGTCAAATACTAAATCGTTATTGACGTCTTCCATTGGCATGGCCATTAGCAGCACATTCCTTCACAACTACGGAGTGACGAAACATCACCTTGTTGTAACTGCCCTCCATGAGGTACTGCTCCAGAGAAAGTGGATGCCGAATGTAGACATTGCTCTGGATCTGGTCTGAAGGAAGCAATTCCAGTTCTGTGTGGAACTCCGCTACTCTGTTCTGAGACAATAGGAACAGAAGGTTGAGTCCCAACAGTTGATACTTGTAGGTTGATTCCGGGAGCTGCTCCCTGCAAACATCACCATTCACAATTTCATCAACATGTTTTGTCAGTTCAGGAAAACCATCAAATCTCAAGAAAAGGGTTTTTAATTTTTTATACACATCAACTGCTTTAGAAATGAATATTGTGGTGGTGAAGTGTAAAATTTTATCCTAATGCCCAATGTCCTGATTTGAGAGATCAATGACAACTACCTCAGTTAATAGGGACTTCAATTGTTTATATACACATTAGATGTGAATGAGGCCACCTTTCCGAATCCCTGAGAAGAATTTTATTCATTTAAAGATGCTCATTTTTCATGTTTTTAAATGACGAGTAGCAATTTTCTGATTCACGCTGATATTTATGGGGGATGAACATATTTGTTTTTTCCTATTTTGTTGATTGACCTTTTTGTTACATCAAAACGTGAATTTTTAAGGTGTGACTTGAGGTAATACATACCTCGTAGTGTGGTTGGAGACAATATTACATAAACATGGATCATCAAATAATTGAATTCGTACGGTAAGAAATTGGTAAGAAATTGTCTAGGTGATAGACTATAAAAGGACATTATTAAATGAGAAAATATTTATTTAAGAAAAAATAAAGACAATAAAGAAAACAAAAAAGGTTAACAAAACGAAATAGTGACTAACCAATCATAATTTAGCTTCACGTGCTGTAAGGAAATTAAACAGAAAATTTAACACGTAATAATGTTGAAAATATGATGCACACAGAACAAGGTTTTGTGACAACAATTATTACATGTTTCAAAGCTCGACATTTTAAAACTTTTAAGTCGCCCATGAACTGAGTGAATGAGATTAGATATGTTTCGATTATTATTAAGTGTGTAAGAATAATTTTTCCATTGATTCAGCGGAATTGAACCTTTCTTCAATAGGTTGAAATTCCAAAGCATCGATTTTTAGCACCACAAAACATTACAGTCATAAGATTATTTTACTTTTTTATTATGCCCATTTATTTCAATTTCTGTTTCATGTGAACGACTGTTAAAATAAGATGCAAAGAGAGGCTTTTTTTTGATATTTTAAGATAAATTAAATTTTAATTTTAGTTAGTTCTCTATGCTGAACTGCAATGACCATTGTATTTTTGTCAGTGGAAGTGAGGGTATTTGTTTTGCAAATGCAATTTTTTATTTTATTACAAACTCGAGTCCCTGAACTATGCACGATTCTCAACTCAATTTACTACAAAGAGGGTAGCGGATTAAAATAGGCAAAACTGCCCCCAGAGATAAAATTTGTTTTGGTTGAAAATCGTAATTGAAGGGTAAAAAAATACGTTTTTTGCTGGATTTGAATCAATTTACTCGGATAACTTTGTACACATGAAAAACAAGTGTTACCATTGCATCCCGTTACATCTGCGTTTATTACAGATGTCGATTGTGTTTCAGCATTAACCACGTAATAAATTAATGGAACCATTTTCTTGCAATAAAAGTGAAAAAAAAAAAGGGTTTTTCCAAGATTCCTTTTTATTAAATTAAGAGTGCGAGTGTTACTCAAGAATGGGTATTATTGGAGTACATACGGTATATAAACAGGTAAAACTAATGTATTCTGTGTTTGAGAGTAATTTTAAACAGCTATATATAATATAGATTTCAGTTATTAGAAAAAAAAATTGGGAAATAATGTGTTAAATCTTATGTGGAAAAAAATCTGATTCAATACTGTGACAGCTATTTTTGTAAATGTAAAGGTATTTAAGATTTGACACTTTGCCACCACAAGCTTTGTTTTTAAAGGAGTTGAAAAGTATGGAAATTGCAAAATGAGATTTTTCACTTTCAATAGTTAGCATTTGTATTAAAGATTAGTATCACACATGGAAAAATAGTTTCAGTTACTACAGCAAATATCCAGACAATCTTTAATGCCTTAAAACATCTACCGCAAAAAGAGATTTCTTCCTCACTATGTTCCTAAAATATCAAGAAAACTTCATAGAGCTTTTTTTTATCTACTTCTGGCATCTACAAATGGGTACAAAGCATATTCTTTAACATTATAATTCAAAAAAGATTTGTTATATAAATTGTAACCCTCTTTTCAGTATCTGTTTCACAAATAAGGTATATTGTAGCAAACACTCAAAATTATCATTTTTTCAAATAAAATATGTACGCACTTTATGTAACGACATCCCAGATTCAATTGCACTTACTTTAACTGACTATAAAATGATTAAGATAGTTTAAACCCATCATCTATTAATGAATCTTGAAAACAGAAACAAGATCCACGAATGACAATAATACTATTTAGTATAATTCATTCAAGTACATGTTAGCTTATTGAAACAAGATGCATTGGCCACTTACTATTGTGAAAACTTAGTAGAAAGTACCCAATCTTGAGCATAAAATTTAAATAAATGATTGTGAATGTCAGTTCCAATACACAATATTCTAAAAATTTGCAGACAGCATTTTATTTTCCATTTACACTTCTAGTGGCAAGTGAACTACACTAAAGTTTAGCAAAAGTACTAGCAGATTGATTACTTACATATCCATTGTTTAGAAAATATGCATTAATTTTAAAATAGTAAGAATTCATGAATTACATTTAGTCTTCTTGTAAAACACATTATTGCAAACTCGGCTGATCACAAGTTTACAGTGCACCTTAACCTAGGCTTCCTCGATTGCTGTGCCTTGTCGTGATCCAATTCTCTTCCAATCGGTGCACAGGAATGTTATCATCCACCCAACGGGAATCGTTTATATTATTTTGAGAAACATTTTAAAAGAAAGTCTTTTAAAAGTGAGTGTTCTCTATAAAATAAATTCTCTTATTTATAATAAATTTATTTGTGTATAAGTGGAGAACATAAAGAACATAAACACCCCAAATGATTTTTAAAGATTTGCATAAAATGTGTTGTCAGACTCAAGAATGTTTTATGTTATCGTGAGGGTTGAAGGCCTGAGCCTCGTCCTCAACTTGGACATGTGTAGCAAAGCATCACAATTCAGCACGCATGAACAAAACGGATCACAAACTGCATTTCTACCAAAAGAAAATTTCTAAAAAATAGTGTTTAAAAGTTCTGTGTAAATGATGAATCACTGTCTTTCATTCACAACACAAGAATCAGAAGTGAACATATATACTGTATTATTACGAAAGTCATGAGAGCGAAGGTCAAGGAGCACTGTAAACCTGGGATTAACTGCAAACTCCTGATACATGATAGAAATGACAACAAAAGACTTTCATACCTGTAGTCCAAATAATAGCACTTCAGTTGGGCCATATATCTCTCAAATGAAGGGATATCTTTCACCGCAATGCTGTGCTGAGCACCTATCTCCAGGATATCCCCTGCACATAAAAAGAATCATTAATGATTACTAACACTATGCACAATCAGACTTTAATCCCCATTCAGGCAACCTGTCACTTGATCACAGCACTGTGGACTCTGTACTGACATATATGATAAACTAAAATATTTTTATCCACTTTAGTTAACTAAAATCAAATTTTATGAAACTAAATTTATTCTCCTAATCCAGGTTCACTATTAATAACAAAGGTCAGTTGCATAAGAAAAAGTGTTCACATAAGTGTTAGAATAATTCATGGCCTACTATTAACTATATCATCCTGTCATGCTTGTACTAGTCATGCAAACATAAAAGAATGAAACATTTGTATGCACAATTCAGGTCAAGTAGACACTCCTAGTCTGGACGTATTACAAAAATATGTAAGTATATAACACGTTAGCAAATGACATTAAACAATCAGAACTGTAACGCAAGTTCAAATGCCAGGTAATTTTTTTCTACTGCAGAACTGATATTACGCAATGAAATACAACACAGTGTAGAAAAAGAAATTTTTTTTATATACTTATATTACAATAAATATTAATATGCAAATTACACAAATAATTGAATATATTAATATGAATTATTAAGCTTTTGAACTGTATAACTCTAGGAGACAATTTTTTAAAATTATATTTAATTTTATTTTGTTACATTTTTTCTAGCAATAATCTCTAACAATTTACATGTGTTGAACTGGAGTAATCCTCATTTAAGTTAGTCTGTCATTACCTTTTATCCATTTGGCTAGGGGCTCAGTGCCATTACATCCCTGGGGTTCCCAGATGGTCACTAATCCAGGAACCCGCAGTGTCTCAAGTTGCTTAATTTCCACTTCACGGAGCCTAGTTAAGGAATTTGGCTGCCAATGCCTATGTTAGTAACAACTATTGTAAACAGACTCTGGGTGAACAACCTCTATCTCAATAGTTTTGTTTTCTTTTAGATTCCTTGCATCCATTCAAGAAATGCTGAGATTGCCCTTGCTTTGTCCAGGCACTGAATGTAACTTTCCTCCCTCTAAATGTCACAAACAGCTATTACAGTTATTTTTGGAGAAAAATAAATTTACCTCATCAATGAAAATGCCATGGCAACTGGCAGTTTTGAGCATAAATAACATCTGCAGAAGTAAAACCTAATAACTTCAAGGGTGAAGGGAAATATTATTGCTGATAATTAACACCTACAACTTCAAAGAAAAAAAAATTTGCACAATGTATGCATCTTCAAAAACTTCTCTAAAAACCAACATTTCTCTTCCTGAATAATCCATGAGCCATTGCGAAACACATTTATGTTCATGTACGTTTTTCCATGATACATGTACAATGAACAAAAGGAAACTTTTCTCTATGCCACTTAACCTCACATTCTTGCCGCTTCTTTATCAATTCCCTCTGATATACTATAAAATCCTAATAAGTTGAAACTATGTTAACAGGAAAATTTTCAATAAATACTTATAAAAAACAATCCACTTAACAACATAATACATTCCCATGAACTTTCTGCCCTGGATGAGTCTGCATTTTGAAGAATCTTAAAAACTTACTTGCTACTAAAAGTTCCTGCTGTGGTGCTGATACGTTGGATGTAGGAAGAAACATCAAATGGGTCAAGCCCACCTGAAATAAGACACAAGGTGAAAATACAACTATGAAGAAACTTTACAGAAAAGTGAATTGCACATCAATCTTCAACACAAAAAACTCAAATTTACCAATTAAGAATAGGTTTTTGTCTGTGATGGAAAAAAGCTTCATTAGTATTAGTCAAAACTGAAAAAACTAGACTAAACATCAATAAAGAGCCCCTTCCTAACCTGTACAACCATAGAGCTGCCAACGTAATCCACTTCTAAAACAATCGTTTTATCAATTACAATTACATACCTTTAATTTCGCCAATAACACCCCACATTTTTCAAGATTGGGCGGCTTTTTAGTCCATTCTACCTTCAACGTCTGATACAATGACACAACGTCTTTCAGAGCAGCCATGTTTGTAGTTTCTGTCTTCTCTATGACGTGGAATGATTTCGAGGGTATTTCGATTGTGCTCGTGTCCGTGGTTGCCACTGGACATTTATCAAGGAGAATGGACTGCGACCTCTTTGAAGCATCTTTCTTTCCTTTGGCGGGAGGACTTTCCTGTGGAGTCGATTTGTCAGGCAATTTTCCTAATTTTCCACCTTGGCTGGTACCAACAGCTCCATCCGTGGTCGTTGCTGTGTGCAATAGTGACCCTTTCCGTCCTCGAAGTTTGTCGGATGAACTCATGATGTCCTCTTCAAAACTCGAATCTCCCTGTAAAAGAAATCACGAAGGAACACGATTTTGTACTCCACCTCAAACTAAAAAAATAGGGGGCGTTGATACCTTGCAATTGTTGCCGACTTCATCAACGTCACTGCCACTTGCAAAACCGTCTCCTTCTGAAGAAACAATTGTATATGTAGTGTGATGGCTGAGATGCGTTTCGTTTCGATGAAAGAAATACGAGATGATTTCCCACAAATAATAAATTATTGTGCTGACCACAATACCCATACCCAGGTGCCATGCTCAAAAATGCAATTTTCGAATAATATTCCACATTTTCAATTTTGTTAGTCTAGTATTATTGATGAGTTTGAACCGGATTGGATAATTTAAATCTAAAATAACTGAATATCTACATACTTTATATTTTCTTCCATACCTTACTAACTAATAATGGAAAAATACGAAAATGTGTAACTAAATTATTACTTATTGCTCACTTAATGTTCCTCTAAAAGTTTAAAAGATATGCATTCATCGTGCGAAACTTCAACAATGCATTTTAATTTTAACTATTCAAAAAAATTAAGTAATTTAAAATTATTTTTACTTTTTCTTACAGTTTAAAAATACCCCAAATTATAGAATTCCCAGACGAAATACTAGCCAAAATCATCTCAAGTACAAAAACAATCAATGGTGTTCAGTTAAAGGAAGATATATTGCTTACATTTTACTTTCTCGCATTCTTCTTCCTATACTTCTATTTTCTATAGTGGCCGATGACATTAGGTCATTGTTACACATTCTGCCTTGTAAGATGAATCTTTTTAATTAATTGGCGAACGTCCTTCTCAACGGAGCTCGTGGTCTCAGAAATGTGCTTACCACTGTTAAAAATATTTCCTCCTAATCTTCCTCTCTTCTTCAGGCTCCAAGTTTAATACAAAAGTTGCGTTCGTCTTCGTTGCACCGGCTTTCTGTAGCTGAGGGCATAGACTAAAGAGGTACATCTTTACTCTATGCTGAGGACAAGCAACAACAAAGCAGAAAATGAAATATCAGGTTTAAGGATGGAAATATGGGTGGTGTTATTTCCACCATGATCAGGTTCATCTGGACAATTGCTAGTTAACTATCTTATTCCCCGGCCGACATAGATCGCAAAAAGATGCAAGGATTGTCAAAGTTACGCGAAAACTTCCCATTTTGCACCGAATGGTGCAGGTCTCATGTTTGTTGAAATGTCTGATTTTTCGAACATTAAAAAAAAAATCCGGGTCTTCCCACTACAATTGTGAAGATACATTTTTTCTTAATGAAATGAAATGTGTTAATCAAAAACAGATCTTCAAATAAGATCTTGTTGAATTTTTTTTAAATACAAGTGTTTTTTGTGTAATTTGGCGACAAACACAGTCGACCGCTCCGAATTTACTGAGCTTTGTGATCATAATTCCAGACAGTTGATTAAATTGTAAACTTTGTTCATTACTTCGTATTTAAAATTGTATATTATTTCATATTCCTTTGTTTGTTTCTTACATTCGAGCTTTTGTTGTACATTTACAAATTATTTTTTTAGAAATCATTTAAAATCTATTTGAAATAAAAATTGCTAGCCTTCAGGGAATATCAGCTTGAAATGCAGCAATGGCTCAGCAACAATGACTCGGGAGCTAATTTCTGTGAATTGTTTTATTGTTGGGACATGATTTACCTGTATGAAAAGCAGTTATAATTGTCAAATTTGTGTTGATATTTGCTTGAAAATATTTAGTTCTTGTGCCAAATGTCCTACGATTTGAAACGAATTTTACAAAAAATGATAACTGAGATATGTAAAATTGGAGAGAGATTGGTGTAAATAGTATTACATAACTATTACTAAAGGCGAGAAAGTATGTGATCTTTTAGCACCACTAGTTTCTTAATGAAAAATGTTCTTCAAATTAGCTTTTTAAATAAGGCCATGTATAATTTTTAGAAAACCTGAGTTTTCATGTAATTTTGCATCGAATATAGATAATCGAAAAATATTTTCTCAAAAACTGCTTCATTTTTTTTCTTGAATGGAGCAAAGAATGACGATAAAAAAGGCGCACGTCCCATTTTCGATTAACTCTGTATTCTAGATTGATCAATTGATTAGTGACTCCGGGCGCGTCAACTGCTAAGGTCAATAGTACCGTAAGTGTAGTGCACGAGAGGTTGGAGGGGAGGCGGCGGTGACCTACGCTGGATGATGAGATCTGACGCTAACCTCCCCATCGGCTTGCAAGGTTTTCTCTAACCAGATATCCCCGGGGCACCGCCCAAGCTGAGACAAGCTCTAAGCTCCCGACTTATTTCCTGAAATGTGTAGCAATGTAGTGCATGTACGTGTGTAAGTAAGGAGTGAAGGTAGGTCAAGGGACAGAAAGGAAAGATCGCACGTGGTCCGTGGCTCTTTTGTTGGATACTGCTCTGGCATTCACCTAGTGTTGGGCAGAGAAGCCGTAGAGAACTACCAATCAGAGCAACCGGCTGCTAGAATTCTCCTCCAGATAGCGATTGAATTTGACCTAGCTATGTATCTAGTGAAGAAAATCTTGGCACCGTCAGAACTTGAACCTTACGACCTACACTCAGAAGCACTAGTTACATCAATTGATGCCCTGAGCCACATAAGACAGTCTGTATTTGCAAAAATTGCAAAAAATCAACATTGCAAAACTACAATATTAACAATAGACTTATTTACTCAATGAAATTTGTCCTTATAGCTATATCTGAATAGTTTATACGTTATTTAATAAAAATGCAAGTACATTTGCACAATATTAAAGATTATGTAGATTATTTTATCAAGATTAATGAAGTGGTGCAGTTGAACTGATGATTTTGAAGAAATTTTTTAAAACCTTCTGGATCCAAAAACATATCATCAATTCCCTACCAGGAGACAGTCGCTTCAAATGTCACTCAATTGGTGGATGGCATGGGGTCTAATTGTGACTGACGGACAAATGCAGGTTACTTTAATACTATGTAGAGATAACTCACTCTATTTGTATAGGAAAAGTATGTATGAATTTCTTAATGCATGTGAGGAATAAATCTATTTAATGTAATGATAGAAATGCTTAATGTATATTCGAGGAATATAAATTTGTGGTACATAACCCTTAGTTTTCCTCTTACCCTTATATACAGTGTGTCCAGGGAGGAAATGTAGAAAATTGGAAAATAAGCTCTTAAGACAATTTTAAGCATATTTTGTCTCATAAACTACTTGGATATTCTGAATGGCTGAGCTGCCATAAGCACTCAAAAGTTGGTTTGAAGAAATGCTTTCTAGGCAAAAATTTGCATTGCAGAAGCATAGAAACCCTCCGGAAACAAAAACGCACTCCAGAAGAATGTGGCAGGAAATGGAATTAAGGAATACATAAATAAGAAATAAACCCAGATTGTAAAACAAGTTGTTTATTTAAATTAAAAATTGAACTTCTTCCTCAAGTCATTAATGTTATTTTTGACAGTACTTCACATTGGGCCAAGGCAGCCTTGTTCCCAACTTATATAACTCACAATTCCAGCAATGGAAACTGCATTCTGGTGTTCCAATGAGGTCACAATTCAACAAGGCACATTTACAAAATTGTGCAAGTGTTTAATTTCTAAAGCATATCTACAACACAGTACAAGAAATTTAAAAAGTTCTTATTCTGGAGATCATGTACCATTAGAAAACAATTTAGAAATCCAGACAGTTGCAGGATAAATCACACTACACTTCAACTACCAGCGTGTTATCTCTTTGTGCAAAATTGTCCTCTCTATTTTGTATCATAATCTGAGGTTTTCTCTTTAATCGACATCACTTCAACATGATAAGATTCATACTTACAAAAAAACAAACAAATCTGACAAACCTATTTACAATATATCACATTCCCAAGAAATATTGAGAATAATTATTACATTTTAAGAGAAATTAGACCCCGCAAAGAGTAATTCCAATGAAAGAATAACATATAGGAATTGGTAACATAAATACAAAGTCAAGAGATTCTGTTTCAAAGTGGCACAATGTTGTTGAAATAATACTTCTCATAGTACAGCTGTAGGAATCTAAACCAGAAGAGATGCTAATCTGGAAAGAGTTCCAATGGTGGGTTGTTGAGACATCAGTAGAGACCGAAGCACAAGGGGACTTACAGGCTTTCCTGGAACACATTAGGAAATGAGGGTTACAAAGTGAAATCCCTTCCTGGTAAACAAGAGAAAAGATGCACAAAATCTATCTTATTGTTCAGTCAACATCCTCAAATTACTTCTGAAATATGCTATTAAAATTTACATGAAAGCATGTACATTCAATTTGTCAGCTTTCTCGATTCAAATCAATGGATGGAAACCAGCATGGGAGTGAGGTAAGAATGAAAAGTTAACTTCGACTCAAAAGAAAGGGAAACAAAATTGTAAGAGAAAGTCTGTGTTTTTTCATAGCAACACTAGTTATACTTTGGCAAGTTTCCTTAATATTATCTTCATTAGTCCGAGGTCAATAACATAACAACTCGACTCACCTAGAAGACTCTGCAGAACATGAGGAGGTGGAATGTCATGGTAGATAATATAAGATGTCAGCTTTCTCAGAATATGGACATCAGATGGATACTGGCCCCGTACATACATTCTCAGATAGGGTTCCAATTCTAGAATGAATATTAGCACATTAGAACCATTCTCTGAGATAATACATCACATAAAATTAATTTTCTTCATCAGCAGTATTTTTCTTCATTATTCTCATGAAGTTAACAGATTACTACAGTAATAGTACAGTACTTAGTTACTAATTCAATTTTCATTCATTAGTTTTTCAGTCAGATAAATTTTCTAAAACACATTATTTATGTATTAATGTATATTTAGATAACAAAACACAATAAAATTAAAACTAAACACGTGTAACACACATAAAAGAAAAACTACTGAAAGACAATGACTTCCAGCATTGGAGGATGCTCATAACTCCACCAATCTCTTTCATATCTGGAAACTAGCTACTCTGATAGAATTATTTGAATATTATTAATATTCAATACAAGAAATATATTTATTGTAAAATACAATAAATTTTAATTATATTGTGAAAGAAAAAAAATATAAAAACTTTGACAAAAGGTTAATTCATTGTGTTGAAAGTTAGAATTTTAAGTGAAATTTTTGTTGTATCAGCATTGTTATTATGACATTTCATTGAAGATTGTGATTTTTTTTCTTTATTTCTGAAAAATAGGATGCTATTTGATTAATAATAGTTCATATTACAGTTAATCCTGCAGAGGCAATGCCTCGGCAGGATGTGAAATTTAAGTATTGCATCTACTGAATTGTATCTGCATGTACATACAACCTGTATAAATCAATAAATAAACTGACATTGCATTCTGAGATCCTGTATTGGCTATGACACCCAAGCAGCAAACCTGATACCCCTGCTGCATCGCAGATACAGAGATCCTATGAGTCTTAATGGTGATGGAGTTTTGCCACTAGCTACATAGATGGGTCAAAATTAACCACCATTTGGAGGAGAAATCTAGTGGCTAGCTGCTGTTGGTAATTCTCCATGGTTTCTCCAATTAATACCAAGCAAATTCTAGAGCAGTCGTCCAACAAATGGGACATGGATCACGTGTGATCTTTTCTTCCTCATCCTTGTCCTCTCCTCTCCTTCGTACTTCTTTTTGCATGTACCAACTACCACACATGCAGGGGGATTAGACAGGAGCTTAAGAGCCAGGACCAATCAGGGAAGTGCTAAAGATTCTTTTAAAAGAATTAAATCTACATTTCTTTTGCTTTTAAAAATTGCTTTCATCAGATTTGAATCCTCAAACATAGGTAAAACTGTCCAATACGCTAATCATTACACCACTGAAACTGCCAACTCACCACTTAAATCATTTACTTTGAAATCCTGTAGGTTCAACACCCTTCTCTTTAAGTACCACTTTTACACTCGCTGCCTTTGACCAACAGGTGACTCACCTGCTTCCCAGGAGAGCAGGATGCTCGACACGCGCTGATGCACCGCGAGGGCCAGCTCAGGGGACACCAACGGCGCAAGGGTGCTGGAGCCATCTTCTTTGCTTGCTGGTGCCTCCAGGTGAAGCACCTGGGCTGTCACCAGCTTTAGTTGCCACGTCAAAAAGGAGCAAGGTGTTGACATCAGACTCTGCACAGCCTGATGGACACACACACATGGGAGGTGAACATTGACACATTTGAATTCCTCATTAATATTATTGTAAAAAATTAATTTGCATCTACTATTTCAACTGTCAGAATGTTGTTTTCCACTTAAGTATCTGAAATAGTAAAATTATGTGTCATGTTACCATTTGTTATCCACCATTATCATTTTTTGTTCATTAAATTTTAAAGTTGTATGAAATTGGTGTTTTGTTCTTACAACCCATCTCCATTTCACTTCCAGTAGCTGCAGAAATCGGCTAGGTAAAAAAGCGACTAAACGTGGCAGTGTGGCTAGTCAGACTGCAGGAGGTAGGATTATAATTTTTTATTTATTTATTTATCATTAACAGACAATTTGTCCATAATTTACTACTAAATAAAGGGCTGGGCTAACAATGACTTACAAATATAAAACAATATCTCCCAAATATACAATATAAAAAAATAATATATCTGAAACTTTACAATATAATAATTAAAATAAAATACTAGTACAATGAAACAGAATAATCATCTTACTGTACACAACAGTACAGTTTATAAACGAAACACAAAATGCATTGCACTGCAAATGAACAAGTAGCCAGAAAATTGCCAAATTTTCAATGGAGAGCTCTCTCCTACCATGGTACTTCATAGTTTGTAACAATTCAAAAGCAGGTGTGTCATACCTTTTGTAAGGTGATCCAAACAGGAAGGATGGCAAGCTTATCCTGGGTTATGCATTCGTAGACAACCCGGGTGAGCGTCTGGACCTGTTCCTTCTCGCAGATGCTCGAAGTGTCTCGCTCTTCTCCTTCCGGTTGCTCCAGAAAATGTTTGGCAAAGTTCACCACTGACGGGTCTGAGGAAAAGGCACTAATGGACTCTGCCTGAAAACACACAAGGAGTCAAGGACTTAAAGAAAAATAAAATATCTAATAGACAATCTGTCGCCTGTTTGTGGCCTGCAGAGCCATCTTATGCAGCTCAAAGGACCTCTACTGTAAGGGTTATAACCTCAAGCATCGCATTTACTGGCCTTTCCTGAATTGTTCTTATATTCATATTTACTGTCTCTTGAATATTGTCTTCATAAATAAAATTGTATTACAGAACTCTTGAAGTATTTCTTTGCTCTATTTTTGTATCTCGATCCTAAGCTCGTTTTCACATAGTACTAATAAAATTATTGAATTGTAACTTAATATTTTAAATTTGTTGAAGAAAAAGTGAGTTGGAGATAAGTGCAGCCTGTGAGCTATTGGGTGTTTGACAATATTGTCCAGAGTTACAAAAAGGTTGCTCGTCCTTGTAATAGAGCATTTCGTTTATTGCTACTGAGGGCACAGACAGCCCTAGTGATATGGAACCCTTGCTTCCTAAACCCAAATTCCCCAAACCAGCTGTGGCTTGAGGACGTCCTGAGGGGAAAAAATCCTCAGTGTGTCGTCCTCAAAATACTCATGTCACACTTGTGGGAAGTAAAAGAACCCTGACTAAAAGCCCTAAATTAATTAAATATTCTGGCAAAAGTTGGCCTAATCTGATCCTGTATACGCTCAGCCAGGGTTTTCCCTTGACACCTGACTTTTTACACCCACTTCATCTACCAGATGTCGGTTTCAGTTAACTGTAAGCAAGTGTTATTTCTGGTTGGGAGGACAATTTGGGAGAAATTGGTTTTTGTCACAGCACATATTTAAAAAAAAACGTTTTATATTAGATAAACAACAAATTAAAAATAAGAAAATTAAAATAAAATTTTAGATTTTACAGTATTTATTTATTTATGTGAAGTTTTATAGTAAAACATTTATAATTCTATAATAGAACCATATTAGTATCAATTTTAATTAATTTAAAAAAATATACAGCAAGCGTAAACATTTTCTTAGTTTTCGCAATATTGGGAGGTGGGACGTATGTGGGTTGCCTATGTGAATCTCCAGAATCCCACCCTTGTCTAAATGGACCAAGGAAGAAGAATTAGGAGGGTAGGAGCCCCTGAATCATACCTTGACAGACCAGGAGATGGCAGGGTCAAGAGTCAATGTCTCAGCAAGCATGGTGCGGTAACCCTGAGGATCCTCCAGATATGACAGACATCCTGCTCTTTGCTTCACATCCACACAGCCAGACGAGTTCAGCACATTCCTGCAAGACACCCGTTCAATATTACATTTTTTACAATATACTACTACAATATACTACATTCAATATTACATTTTTTACAATATACTACAAGTAACATTTAATGAATTTTGGTACCCAATAAATTACACGAAGTATAATTCAATTTCTAGACTCACAAAAGAAGCCAACAACTATTTAAATAAAGAGGTGTATTCTTAAGCGTATATGCCTTATTGTGATTAAAAACTAAAATATCTTTATCTGAAATATTTCCTGCTTACATTATTATCTATTTACAGAACGTAGTTCATAAAATGCTGTTACTCAAAAATTCTACGATCTTAAGTGAGATTTTGAACGTAAATACTTCTTGTAATGACTAATAAAATATATCAGATATTGAAATCGTAGGCCTTCACAGCCAGAGATACGTGAATATTACCAGTTCCGTGAACAATGATTTATTGATGGTTTTGTTTCTATTTCAAACACCTTGGTATGTTCTTCTTCACAATTTAAATTGTCATTTCAATCTTCCAGACTTGAAGAAGACCACCACAAGATAGTTGAAACACCAGCAACATACCCTTCAAAGAGGCATCATCGGGGAAGCCATAAGCATTCACAAGAAATCAAATGTCTTTGAAACGTACAGTTTTCTCGGATTTGTAACCAAAAATTTTAAATCCAGACATGTGATATTCTTTCCACTTTCAAGGGAACATTTCAAACTGATTAGATAATTTATTTGTTTACAGTATAAGGAAGAGGTGGATAATTTGATAATGTTAACAATCTTTATGTGAATTATATAAAATATTCATTTCTATACTTTTTTTGACAAACAAATGAAGGAGACAATCATGGAAATTAGAAAAGTTTTGATGCTTTAACAAAAAATAATTTATACATGATGGATGATTAACTTACTCCAATTGTGCCCAATTTGAATTCCTATTAAATTCAATTCTCCAATATCGATCATCCTCAACAACAACCTGAAAAAAAAAAAAAAGAAAAAACAATAGAAATATATTAGTCTCACTTGACTATTATGATTGATTATTATCTACATGATATCTGTATTTCCTCTATGTACAGTGTGCAAAGAATAGACAATGGTTTGTAAGAATCATAATTTTCCATGACGGACTGTTTGATTTTCTGTGCAATTTAATATGGATACTTAACAATATTAGAATGACTACTAGAACAATGGAATAAGGAAATGGTTAGAATGGAGGATGAACAGATAATTACGAGGAAGATGTTGGAAAAAGGGTAAGCTTTGCACAGTGCTCTCAGAATGGGGAAGCAGGACAGAGGGAAAGCTTTTATTAACATTAGGCCATGAACAAAGAAGCTAAGGTCTTTAGTCACTAAAAATGAAAGTGGATCAATCAATTGTAAGAGTTTAAACATATAGCATTAATATCATAATCATCTTTTGTATACCATAAGAAAAACAAGAAAAGAGAAAAGGACATGAGGAGAAGGGAAAAAAGTAAAAACAAGAAAAGGAAAAGCAAAAAAGAAAAAATAAAGAGATTCAGGAAAATAAAAAATGGAAAGGGAAGAAGAAAAGAGGGAGGAAGAAAATGGCAGAGGTGTAAAAGATTAGGAAACAAGGGCAAGAAGAAGAAGAAGAAGAAGAAGAAGAAGTAGAAGTAGAAGAAGAAGAAGAAAAGAGAACACAAAGAAGATAATGACACCAAGAAAAGAGGGGGAGAAAAAGACACCAACAAGAAGATAGGGGAAGTAAAAGAAGAGAATAAGACAACGACCCAAGAAAACCACATCAAGAAGAAGAAGAAGAAGAAGAAGAAGAAGAAGAAGAAGAAGAAGAAGAAGAAGAAGTGGAGAATGACAAGATGACGAGGACATGAAGAGGAGGAGAGGAGAACATGAAGAAGATGAAGACCCCAAGAAGAAGAAGATGAAGACACCAAGAAGAAGAAGATGAAGACACCAAGAAAAAGAAGAAGAAACAGAACAAGTCGAAGAGCAAAAGAAGATGAGAAGAGAAGAGAACATGAAGAAGATGACACCAACAAGAGAAGAGGAGAAGTAGAAGAGAAAGAGAAGAGTAGGAGGACAAGGTGACGAGGACATAAGGAGGAGGAGGAGAAGAAGAAAAGAAGAGAATATGAAGAAGACACCAAGAAGAAGAAGAGAAGTAGAGAAGAAGAAGAGAAGAAGAGAACGAGTAGAAGAGAACGAGGAGAGGAGAGGAGAGGAGAGGAGAGAGGAGAGAGAGGAGAGGAGAGGAG